>JAJKFJ010021845.1:0-137500 GCA_027382625.1 Tetmemena sp. SeJ-2015 | reverse complement strand
CCATGGGAACGGAAATCCATCGCCCGCTGCCCTTCATCGCCGCTGGCCGTGATGCCAAGCGCGCCCAGGCGCGGCACGTCGGCCCGGTCGATCAGCTCGATATGTTCGATGCGATGGCGGCTGTCGCGGCGGCCATTGGCCTGTTGCGCCGCTTCATAGCCGTCGATGGTCTGGCGCACGGCCCCGTCGCCGATGGCATGGACGGCGATCTGCAACCCCCTGCGGTCGATCTCGGCGCAGATCTCGTCGAACCTTGCGGGCGGGAACAAGGGGGCCGCCCGATGCCCCGGAACGCCGGGATAGTCGTTCAGCATATAGGCGGTGCGGCTGTCCACCACCCCGTCCATGAACATCTTGACGAACCCCGAGCGCAGCCAGTCATTGTCGAACTCGGCGGTCATGGCGCTGGCGCGCTCCAGCTCTGAGAGGTCCATATGCGGCTTGAAGTGGAAGGGCACCTTCACCCGCGCCGTCAGCCGCCCCTCGGCCAAGAGCTCCGACAGCAGCACGCAGGTGTAGCGGTTGCCATCCATGTTCACCATCGAGGTGATGCCATGGCGGGCGCAATGTGCCAGACCCGCGGCCACCTTGTCCTTGTCGGCCGCCCGCATCGCGGCATCGGCCAGGTCGAAGGCTCGCCCCCCGTGGCGATGCCAAGCTGCAAATGCGCCTCGCCCCCCAGCGCCAGTACCGGGCCGAAGGCCTCGAACTCGCGCAATTCTCCGGTCGCGGTGCCATCCGCACCCATCACGACCTCATGGCCATGCGGCATGGTGGCGCCATGCAGCAGGCCCGCCGCCGACAGCGCCGCCGTATTGGCCCAGACCGTGTGATGGTCGGGCGACATCATCGCGATCGGCCGGTCGGCGATCACCGCATCCAGATCGTGACGGGTGACTGGATGGTCCAGCACTTCATATGCCGCGCCCTGCGCCATCAGGAGCGCCCGGTCGGGATTGGCGGCAGCATAGTCCAGAAACGCGGCCTTCAGGGCATCGAACCCAGCGACACCGCCAAGCTGCAACTGCACCAGCTCGGCCCCGCCCAGCACCAGATGCAGGTGGCTTTCGACGAAACCGGGCAACAGCGTCCGCCCGCCGCATCGATCACGCGGCAGCCCGGCCCGGCCAGGGCCAGAATCTCGGCGGCCGTTCCCACGCCAGAACCTTGCCCCCGGCCAGCGCCACGGCCTCGGCCGAGGCTTCGCCTCGTCCATGGTCAATACCCGACCATTGGTCACGATCATTTTCAGCCTGCACAGGCTCACTCCTTCTTCTCTTCTTAAGTATCCGGGGTCCGGGGCAGAAACCCCGGGTGTTTCGCGCCCGGACACGGCTTCGCCATGGAACACAGCATCTCGAACATGAGGCTGATCCCCAGCCATGCCGTCCCGCCCGCCGCGTCAAAGGGGGGCGAGACCTCGACCAGATCGGCCCCCACGATATCCAGCCCGCGCAGCCCCCGCGCGACTTGCAGGGCAGCCCAGGAATTCGGCCCGCCCACCTCGGGCGTGCCGGTGCCGGGGGCAAAGGTCGGGTCGACGAAATCGATGTCATAGGTGATGTATGTCGGCCCCGTGCCCACGATCCCGCGCGCCTCGGCCATCACATCCTCGACCCCGCGGGCGTGGAATTCGGCGATGGGAACGATGCGGATGCCATTGGCTTCGGCAAAGTCCCAATCCTCGCGCCCATAGGCCGTGCCACGGATGCCGATCAGCACATAGCGTTTCGGGTCGATCAGCCCCTCTTCCACCGCGCGGCGGAACGGGGTTCCGTGGGTGTAGCGCCCCGTGCCGAAATAGATGTCGTTCAGGTCGGTGTGGCTGTCGAACTGAATCATCCCCACGGGCCGCGCCTTGGCGACCGACCGCAGGATCGGCAGGCTGCACAGATGGTCGCCACCCCCCGTCAGCGGCAGGATGCCCGCCGCCACCACACGGTCGTAAAAGGCGTCCATCCGCGCCATCGAATCCATCAGATCGCCCGGATTGGGGGCCACGTCGCCCAGATCGGCGCAGTTCACAAGATCGAAGGGCCGCACCCATGTCGCGCCATTGGCCGCCCGGATCATGGTGGACAGGTCGCGCAACTGCCTTGGCCCGTGGCGCGGTCCGGGACGGTTGGTCGTGCCGCCATCCCAGGGCGCGCCGATCAGCCCGACCTCGACCTCGGCAAAGCGCGGATGGTCAAAACCGACATACGGCAGGCGCATGAACGTGGGCACACCGGCGAATCGCGGCAGGTCAAAGCCCGAGACCGGCGTGAAAAACCCTTCCGACATGAGATGCCCCCTCCGGCCTGCGATTCCCCGGCCCATCCAACCATTAGCGCCCGGTCCTGTCAGGCCCTGAAACGACATGGCGAGGCGGGATTTCCGCCGGTCCCCTTGCCTGTCTCTCTGCCCCCCCTTGACCTAAGCCCCCCCTTCGCGCCCTTATCTCGCCAAGGCCAACACAGGACTATCCCAGATGTTTTCCAAGACCGCCGATCCGACCTCTGCCCCGCCCAGCCCGGTCGCGGGGGGCAATGCAAGCCGGTCGGTCCTTGGCCCGGACCTGCGCATCACCGGCGAGATCACCTCTTCCGGCGCGCTGGAGGTTCTGGGCGAGATCGACGGCAACCTGACCGCCGACAGCCTGACCATCGGCGCCGAGGGCGGATTTCCGGTTCGGTCAATGCCCGTTCGGTCGAGGTCAAGGGCGGCTGGATGGCAAGGTCACCTCGGAGAACTTCACCATGCGGGCCTCGGCCCAGGTGGCGGCGGAAGTAACCTATACCACGCTGGTCATTGAAAGCGGCGCGCAGATCGAAGGCGCTTCCTGCGCCCCAAGGCATGACGTCCTACCTCTCGGGCGGAATGGAATAGGTCAGCCCGGCGCGGGCGACCGGCTCGCTTTCGCCTTCCGAAAAGACCAGCACATCGCCCACCGCCAGACGGCGGCCCAGCTTCAAGAGCCGCGCTTCGGCCAGAAGGTCGCGGCCCGCCTCGGGTTTGCGCAGGAAATCCACCGCGCAATTCGTGGTGACCGCCAGCGCCACAGGCCCGATCCGCGACAGGATCGCCAGATACATCGACACATCGACCAGGGCAAAGATCGCCGGGCCACTGACGGTGCCGCCCGGGCGCAGATGGCGCGCGGCGACCCTGAGGCGCAGGCAAAGGCCCTGGGCATCCACCCTTTCGACGGCGAAATCTGCCGCGACTTCAGGGAAATCGCGCTCCAGAAAGGCGGCAAGGGCCGCGGCATCCATGGCCAGCATCACGGCTGTTCCTTGCTTTTCGCTCCAACCAGATCACCGAGGCCAGGCCCGCGACCGCCATCGCCCCGCAGGCGGCGATCACCGCCCCTGCCCCGCCCTGCCCAGCAGGGCCGCGCACGATCGCAGGCCCCGCTGCCGCGCCCAGGATCGGCGCACGGCCACCGCGCCCGAAATCGCGCCGAAGCCCGCCCGTCCCAGGGTTTCCGCGACCAGAACCGGACGCAGGATCGACATCACCCCCGCCCCCGCCCCCTGCACCAGCGCGAAGGCGAAGATCAGGGCAGGGCCACCCCGGCGAAAGCCAGGCAAAGCGCAGCCAGCACGACCGCCGCAAAGGACATCAGCACCGCCTGCCCCGTGCTGATCCGCGCCCCCGCCGCGACCAGCGCCAGCCGTCCGCCACCTGCGACGGGCCGATACAGGCCGCGGCCGTGGCGGCCAGCGTCGCCCCCGCGCCACGATCCTGCAACAGGGGCAGGATATAGGTGATGAGGATCGCATGGTTCAGATAGGCCAGGCCAAAGGCCAGCGACAGGCGCCAGAAGGCGGGTTTCCGCATCGCGGCGCGCAAGGCGCCGGGCAATCGGCGGACGCGGGATCGCCGCCGCCCGCTCGATCCGGCGCAGCCGCGTCACCGCAACCAGATTGAGCGGCACCACCCCCAGAACGATCATTGCGGCAAAGACCAGCATCGCCCCCTGCCCGCCCAGGCTTTCGCCCAGAACCCGGCCCTGGGGAAAGGCCAGCGTTCCGGCAAACCCGGCGACCAGTGTGATCCTGGTGATCGCGGCCCTGGCGCCTGGGCCGAGGCGGCGGGTCAGGAAGGCGAAGCAGGTCTCGTACAGACTGCCCGCCTGGGCCGCGCCGATGACGATCCAGGCAAGGATCCAGTGCAGGGGCGTGCCGCGAAGGCCAGCCCCGCCACGCCCAGCGCGGCCAGAAGCGGGCCGTAGATCAGCATCTCGCCGCCAGACGCGGTCGATCAGGCGTCCGGCAAAGGCGTCAGCACCGCCAGAAGCGCGAAGGCCAGCGTCGGCCCCAGCGCAAGCGTCGCCTGTCCCAGCCGTCGCAGACTCGAGATCGGCAGAAGTGCGGGAAAGGCGTAATAAGTCGCGGCATAGATCAGCATCTGCCCAGCGCCAAAAGCCAGACCGCGGGCTGTCCCCGGCGGCGGCTTCAGGCTCTGGCGCGGCAGAGGACAGGTCAGACCCCGTAGATCGCGCCGAACTGGCTTCCAGATAATCCAGCAGCGGCCCGGCCGAAGGCGCGAAGCCGCAGGCCTGGGCGATCACCTCGCGCGGGCCATCAGCGCGCCGTGGCGCTGCACCTTCTCGCGCAGCCAGCCGTCGCCACCGACAGATCGCCCTCTCGCCATCTGCGCGTCAAAGATCCGGCTGATCGGCCCGCAGCGCCTTGTGCAGACAGCCCGCGTAAAGGTTGCCCAGCGAATAGGTCGGGAAATAGCCGAACAGGCCCACCGACCAGTGCACATCCTGCAGGACGCCATGCGAGGGCCGGTCGACCGCCACACCGAAATCGGCCTTGAACCGGTCATTCCAGGCTGCTTCCAGATCGCCCACCTGCAGGGCGCCCTGCATCAGGGCGCGTTCCAGATCGAAGCGCATCATGATGTGCAGGTTGTAATGCACTTCATCGGCCTCGGTGCGGATGAACCCAGGCTGCACCCGGTTCACCGCGCCGAAGAAGGCATCGGCATCAGCCACGCCAAAGGCCCCGAAGCGTTCGGTCATCTGGCCAAACAGCCAGCCGGTGAAGGCGCGCGAACGGCCAAGCTGGTTCTCGTAGATCCGGCTCTGGCTTTCATGCACCCCCATCGAGACGCCCTGCCCGATCGGCGTCAGCAGATAATCCGGGTCGATGCCCTGTTCATAGGCGGCATGGCCGACCTCATGGATGGTCGAGTAGAAGCAGTTGAACGGGTCGCTTTCGGCAATCCGCGTGGTGATCCGCACATCATTGCCCGAGCCCGAGCTGAACGGATGCACCGCAATGTCCAGCCGTCCGCGGCTCCAGTCATAGCCGAAGGCGGTGGCCAGATCGCGGGCCAGCCGCATCTGCGCATCGGCCCCGAAGGCGCCGTCCAGCGGCTTCGGCTGATGGGCCGCGCCCAGGATCTTCTCGCGCAACGCCACCAGGCGCGGGCGCATCTCGCCGAACATCCGGGCAATGTCCGCGCCCGTCATCTCGGGTTCGTAATCGTCGACCAGCGCGTCATAGCAATCGCCGCCTTCGGCCAGCGCCGCCCCTTCCTCGCGCTTCAGGGGATCACCTCGGCCAGCGTGGCAGGAGCCGCCCACATCGTCGCGCGAGCGTGCCTCGGCCAGATGCCTTGCGACACGCTGGTGACCCGGGCGATTTCCTGCGCCAGCTTGCCCGGGCCACTTTCATCGCCCGGGCATGGGCACGGGCGATCTTTGCCACCTGCGCCGCGGCCACGGCATCGGCAGGCTCAACCGCCCGCCAGCCACTCGGCCAGGCGCGGATCGGTGCGGCGGGCGTGCAGGACACCCTCCATCGCCCCATTTCCTCACCGCGCTGCTCGGCCGCCCCGCGCGGCATGGTGGTTCCTGATCCCAGCCAAACGGCCGAGACCTTTCTCCAATGCGCCGTCTCGCGCGCATGCGCCATCAGCGCGCCGGGAAGCCTCGTCCGCATTCACGCCGTCCTTCGCTATCGACCCCCCACGGGTATTGTGCCAGATGCGCGCCGCAGGATCAGCACCACAGGATCACCGCACGATCTGATGGGTGATCGCCACATGCAGATGCACCCCGGTCAAAATCGTCATCACGCCCAGAGCTGCCTGCGCCAGCAGCATGAGCATCACCATATGAAAGGCAAAGCGGGGTCTGGCGATGGGCCGACTTGCGACCCCGCAGCCAGACGACGATGCCAAAGATCAGCAGAAGATAGCCAGACATCCGATGCATGAACTGCACCAGACCGGCATTCTCAAAGAAGGCATGCCAGACCGGCAGGCTGCCGCCCGCGCCGTCGGGAACATAGAAGGCATCGGGCGGGAAGAAGCCCTCGCCCATCAGCGGCCAGTTCGGAAAGGCCAATCCGGCATCCAGCCCGGCGACCAAAGCGCCAAGCAGGATCTGCAGGAAGGCGAAATGCATCAGCCCGGTCGAGAGGAGAAGAGCTTTCCCTCGCGTCCGCGCCGCGCCGTCATCAGCGAGGCCTCGCTGCGGCCCAGAAGCATGGCATACCAGGCCAGAACCCCGAGGATCACGAAAGCGATGCCCAGATGGAAGGCCAGCATATAGCTGGCCACGCTGACATCTGGCCGACCAGCCCCGACTTGACCATCAGCCAGCCGACCGCGCCCTGAACTCCGCCCAGCAGGCCCACCGCCAAAAGACGCCCGGTCCAGCCCGGCGGAATCTTGCCGACGCGCCAGGAACCAGAAGAAGCCCAGCGCCCAGACCAGACCCACGGCGCGGCCCAGCAGGCGATGCGCCCATTCCCACCAGAAGATCGACTTGAACTCGGCAACGGTCATGGTGCTGTTGACCAGGGCGAATTGCGGCGTCGCCTTGTATTTGTCGAACTCGACGGTCCAGTCGGCCTCGGTCAGGGGCGGCAAGACGCCCGTCACGGGCTTCCATTCGGTGATCGACAGGCCCGAATCCGTCAGCCGCGTCAGACCGCCCACGGCGATCATCGCCGCGACCATAAGGAACAGGACGACCAGCCACAGCCGGATCGCCCCGCGCGCGCCCTTGGGATGCTGGTCGATCAGCCCCGCTTGGGGGATAGGTTGCGCCGCGCCCTTGGCCCCGACCTCTTCAAAGATGCTGCGTTTGCCGGCCATTCTCTGCCCCGTCCAGATTGCGGGCGGAGACTAGGCCCCCCGCCCGGCACCTTCAAGGGCACCCGGCGTCTTCATCGGGGGCCCACCTGCTGCTGCCCCAGACGCCGTCCCGGGGCGCTGTCGCCGCCGGATCAGCGCAGCATGGCCAGCAATTGCAACGAAGGCTCTCCGGTGACCGCAAGGCCGCGCGCCGCCTGGAAGGCGCTGATCGCCGATTTGGTCTTGGCCCCGATCACCCCGTCCTGGCCGCCGGTGTCATAGCCCGCCGCCGTCAGCCGCTGCTGCAATTCCTGCCGGTCGGCCTTGGTCATGCCGCTCTTGTCCGGCCCGAAAGTGCCGACCAGGGGCCCGCCGCCGCGCAACCGGTCTGACAGGGTGCCGATGCCAAGGGCATAATTCTCGGCATTGTTGTAGCGCAGGATGGCGTTGAAATTCTGGGTCAGCAGGAAGGCCGGGCTGCCCATTCCCATCGGCGCGATGATCGAGCCGGATTGCAGCCCGCCGCCCTGTGCCGCCCGCACGCCAAGCCCCGACCATTCCGCCGCCGAGCGTCCCTTGCCGCGCCCCAGCAGCCCGCCATCGAAACCGGCGGGCAGGATCACCTCCATCCCCCAGGGCAGGCCATGCACCCAACCAGCCCGTTTCATGTAATTGGCAGTCGAGGCCAGGGCGTCGCTGGGGTCATCCGACCAGATGTCGCGATGGCCGTCGCCGGTGAAATCGACGGCATATTCCAGGAAAGAGGTCGGGATGAACTGGGTATGGCCCATCGCGCCGGCCCAGGAGCCGGTCATCCGCTCCGGCGCGATGTCGCCGGAATCAGATCGAAGCGCCGCCGTCCTGCTCTCAAAAAGCCCCGCGCCGCCGTCAAAGGCCAGCGTGGCGAGCGCCGAGACCACCGGCACATTGCCCTGGCGCGTACCGTAGAAACTCTCCATCCCCCAGAAGGCGGTGACGACATGCGGCTCCACCCCGTAGCGGCTTTCGATCGCCCTCAGCACACCGCCGAGCGCGGCATATTTCTGCCGCCCCATGCTGAGGCGTTCGTCCGACATGGCGATGTTGAGATAATCTTCGGTCGTGCGTGTGAACTCGGTCTGGTTGCGGTCTTTCTCGACAACCTCCGGCAGATAACCCGCATGGCGAAAGGCCGCGTTCATGGTGCTGGCCGTGATCCCCCGCGCCGCCGCCCGGTCGCGATACCCCGCAAGCCAGGCGTCGAAGGCCGGGTTCGGTGAGATCCGCGGCGGGGCTGAGGTGCCGCCGCCACCGCCCGTGGACCCGCCGACGCAGGCCGACAGGCCTGACGCGAGAGCTGCAAGGGTAAAGAAACGCCGCGAAATCATCTGCCTGCCCGCCATTTTGCCTGTTCAGGGCAGAGTAGACGACAGAGCAGGCCGACGGAAGCCTTCAGCCTTCTGACCGGGGGCCGGATGCGCGGTGATCAGCCACCGTCCTCATCCTGCTTTTTCAGCCGGTAGGCGATCTGGCGCAGCATGCCGTGAAAGGTCTGGACCTCGGCCTTGGTCAGCGCGAGCCGCCCCCACATGTTGCGCAGGTTGAGCCGCATGTTGGCGGCCTTGGTCGCGGGGAAGAAGAAGCCCGCCGTCTCGAGCCGTTCCTCGAAATGCCCGGCCAGGCGCTGGATATCCTCGCGGCTGGCCAGTTCGGTGCGTGCCAGTTCCATCGCGCTGGCCGGCACCGCGCTGCCCTGACGGCCCCATTCATAGGCCAGAAGCAGCACGCTGCGCCAGGTTCAGCGAGAAGAACTCCGGGTTCACCGGCACGGTGACGATGGCATTGGCGTGGGCGATGTCCTCGTTCTCCAGCCCGGCGCGTTCGGGGCCGAAAAGAAAGCCGAGCTTCTTGCCCTGCCCCGCCATCTCGCGCGCCATGGCCATGGCGCGTTCGGGCGTGGACGATTTCCTTCACCAATTCGCGCGACCGCGCCGTGGTGGCAAAGACGTAATCGCAATCGGCGACCGCCGCGCCCAGATCCGGGAAGATCCCGGCAGGTCGAGGATGCGGCCCGCGCCGCTGGCCATCGCACCGCCTTGGGTTGGGCCAGCCGTCGCGCGGGCGACCACGCGCTGCGGGTCAGGCCGAAATTCAGCATGGCCCGCGCTGCGGCCCCGATATTCTCGCCCATCTGCGGGCGGACAGATGAAGGCGGGTTCGATCATGCCCGCCCTGATACGGCGCGCGGCGCTTGGGGGCAATATGGCCAAGCCTTCGCGTTGCTGCTAGACGGGCCGATATCCCGCAGGAGCCCGCAAGAATGGCCGCTGAAGACCGCCCGCAGATCACCCTGATCACCCCGCCGTGCTTGACCTGACACCTTCCCGACCGCTGGCCGCGGTGCTGGACACGGTCGAGGTCGCCTGCCTGCGCCTGTCGCTGGCCAGCCGCGATACGATATCTTGGGCCGCACGGCGGATGCCTGCCGGTTGGTGGCCCATGCCCGCGACGTGGCGGTGGTGATCGACAACCACCTGATGCTGGCCGAGCGGCACGGGCTGGACGGGGTGCATCTGACCGACGGGGCGCGGTCGGTGCGCAAGGCGCGCAAGGATCTGGGGGCGGATGCCATCGTCGGCGCCTTCTGCGGCACCAGCCGGCACGAGGGGATTTCGGCGGGCGAGGCGGGGGCGGATTACGTGGCCTTCGGGCCGATCGGCGGCGAGGGCTGGGCGACGGGTCGCTGGCACCTTCGAGCTGTTCGACTGGTGGTCCGAGATGATCGAGGTGCCGGTGATCGCCGAGGGCGGCGTGACCGAGGCGCTGGTGGCCCGCTTCGGCCCGGTCACCGATTTCTTCGGGATCGGCGAGGAGATCTGGGCCGCAACGGATGCGGCCCAGAGCCTGAAGCGGCTGGTTTCCTGTCTGGGGTGAGAGGGTGTCTCACGGTGAGACAAGGGGGTGTGTGAGGGATTTCAAGGGGTTAGGTTGGGGGAATTAAGGGTTTGTTAAGGACCTCGTTGTTCGCATCCGTGGAACTTCAAAGTCAGACGCAAAGGGGGGAAAGCGGACCGGTCGGCAGGGCAGATCGCAAAACGAGCTTCAGCTGTAACTCCGGTAGCTTGAACGCATAGGCAATGAGAATCTTTGCCAACGAGGTTAAGACTTCAACTCGGCGACATGCCACTGAACAGGCCTTGCAACCTATCCGATCCAGTTTTGTCCACCCGGCTGCGCAAATCATGCCCGCCCCCATGGCCCAGATGGATTTGCGCAGCAGCAGCATGACCAGAACTGCCACCCCGACCGAGGCCGCTTCGCGCAGGCCACCGCGCGCCAGCATCGAGGCGACCAGAGCGGCGAGGACCGCCAGAGAGAGGTTCTGAAGGAACCGCTCGACACGATGCGACATGGGCAGCCACGCCATCACGATTGGCCCCGAGAGCCGCGTCGCCAAGGTAAGCATTGACGCGAGGAGAATGGCTCCCAGGCCGTATAGGTGTCAGGCATCGACAAGGCTCCCTGCCAAGGCGCCGACAAAAGCGCCGGAGATCACGTTCCAGCCATGCGGCAAATAGGGAAGGCTCAAGACGG
This sequence comes from Tetmemena sp. SeJ-2015, assembly GCA_027382625.1. Taxonomy (NCBI): domain Eukaryota; phylum Ciliophora; class Spirotrichea; order Sporadotrichida; family Oxytrichidae; genus Tetmemena; species Tetmemena sp. SeJ-2015. The sequence goes on along the minus strand of JAJKFJ010021845.1, from coordinate 126,847 downwards.
CCACGACCGCCCCCACAATGACCGGAACCAGCCTTATGGGCTGTTTCACCATGCCGGTCACCATGGCGGTCAGGAAGCACAGCATAACGACGTCAAAGCCAAAGGCTGCCGGACTGCCGAAGGTCGGACCAGCCAATGCTCCCACCACCGCCCCAAGAATCCAGGCGCCCCAAAGGACCAACCCGCTGCCCAAGAGTAACCCCATATCGCGCGACCCGTCTTTGAAGGCCGTCTGGCAGAACGCAAAATTGGCATCGTTCAGCAGAGCGACTGATGGCAACCTCTGCGCAAGCGGCATCAGATTGACCCAAGGCGCCAGCGCGGCCCCCATCACAACATTCCGCGCATTGATTGCGATCACCGCCAGGGCGAGCGAGCCCCACGCCATGCACCGTGCCAGAACTCCAGCGTCGAGAACTGTGCAGAACTGGAAAAGGCTAGGAAGCTGAACGTGATGGATTGCGGTGCCGTCATGCCGTGTGTCGCGGCCACCACCCCGAAGGCGATTCCGAAGGGGACGAAGAAGACGGCTACCGGGGCAAGCTGCCAAAGCCCCTTGGCGAATGCCAGCAGGGGTCAGGGTCGTGGCGGGGGGAGATGTGTTTATAACCATGGAAGTGGTTAGATATATCTTGGGCTTGCCTGTCAACCCCTTCTCAGGTTAGAAAAGGTCATGACCTACGGCACAGGCACTCCCCTCAAAGCTGTCGCGGGCCGATTGGCGCTCGATTTCGTCAACACGGCTGATTGGACGCCCTTCGACACGGTCCTGAAGGACCGCATCGCCAGCTTGGCCGATCTTTCGGCCTGGACCGCTGGTATGGGACTGCCCGAAGCGCATTGGTATGGGACACTCGAGGCGCTGCACGACTTCCGGGCCGGGGTAAGACGGGCGATCCTGGGCCAAGGCAGCCTCGATCTGGGTTTTGCGCTACCAACACCGGAACAGCCCTTCGCCCAATGGCTGCGGCGGCAGGCCCTGCGCGATCTTGTGGCTGCGTCCGCCCTGTCGATCCTGGCCGATCCGCGCGAACTGAAGCGTGTAAAGCTCTGCCCCGGCCACGATTGTGGCTGGCTCTTCCTCGACGAGACCAAGAACGCCCGTCGCAAATGGTGTCTGATGGAGGTCTGCGGCAACCGCGCCAAATCAAGCCGACATTACGCAAGGACGATTGGCCTCGAAGTTGAAACGCCGACCGTCCGCTAAGGGCCGATAGCCCCCCTACCCCCCATGCGACGCCCTTACTACCCGCTCGCAATGCGCCGCCAGTTCCTTGCGGGAGGCAAAAGCGTCCACCGGGACCGGGGGTGGTAGATCACCTCGACGCGGCCCTGCCGCCGGGCCGCCAGCGTCAGCAGCAGGTGGGGCGAAGTCCATCTCGCCCACCAGCCGTAGAAGCGCGGGTCCGTGCCCGGAGGCGCGATGTAGCGGACCGTTACCGGCTGGATCTGCAATTCGCGTACAGGTCGCGGGCGAAGAAGGCCTGGAAGAGCGTGGGCTTGAAGGGCAGGACGCGGAGGCTGTCGGTCGAGGTGCCCTCGGGGAAGAACAGCAATTGGTGGCCGGAGAGAAGCCGGGTTTCGAACAGGCGTTGCTGGTCGCGCGCCTCGGCGGCGTTCCGGGGATGAAGACGGTGCCGGTGGCGCGGGCGAGCAAGCGATGAAGGCCAGCCCGCGACCTCGGCCTTCGCCACGAAATAGATGCGCTGGCCGGCGTTCAGGACGAAAATATCCAGCCAGGAGGCATGGTTGGCGACGACGGCGCCGCGGGCGGTCATGGGGGTGCCGGTGGTGGTGCGGCTGAGGCCGAGGAGGCGGAGGTTCAGGCGGCAGACGGCTTGGGTGATATGCGGCGTCCAGGGGCGGGCGGGGCCGTGAAGCGGCGCCTCGACCAGACGCAGGGCGAGGAGAAGCGCGAGGCCGCCGAAGGTGACAAGCGCCATGGGCAGGCCACGGGCCAGCGCGCGGGCCCAGCCCAGGGGGCCGATGCGCGGATGCGGCGGCGGCGCGGAAGACCAGTCGTTCAAGCCGGGGCCTTCTTGCGGGTGTAGAAATCGCGGTGGCGGGCCGACATGCGGCCGGTGTCCATCACCAGGCAGACATCGGTGGTGTTGAAGGCGCGGTCGATATAGGCGCCGTCGCCGACCGAGCCGCCGAGGCGGAGATAGGCCTTGATCAGCGCGGGCATGGCGGCCATGGCGGCGGGGCGCGAGAGGCGATCTTGCGGCAGCAGGTTCATCTCGGCCCGGCCCGGCGGCAGGGCGCGGACGCGGGCATCGGGCGGCGAGAGGTGGTGGTGGTAGAGGTAGCTGAGCGGCTCGGCCAGCGCCTGCACATCGGTGCCGTGGAAGGAGGCGGCGCCGAACAGGACCTCGACCCCGCGCTCGAGCACATATTCGGCCAGGCCGTTCCAGAGAAGGAACATCGAAGCGCCGCCGCGATGGTCGGGATGCACGCAGGTGCGGCCCAGTTCCAGCAGGCGGCGGTTCGAGGCGATGAGGGGGGCAAGGTCATATTCCGAGGCGGAATAGAACCGGCCCAGCGCGCGCATCTTCTCGGACGTGAGCAGGCGGTAGGCGCCGACGACATGGTCGCGGTGGCGGGGTCGATGCGGGTGTCGACGAGGATCAGGTGGTCGAAATAGGGGTCGTATTCGTCGCGTTCCAGCCGGGCGTCATGGTCGACGAGCGGGCCCTCGGCGCCCAGCTCCTGCACGAAGACGCGGTAGCGCAGGCGCTGCGCGCCCTCAAGATCGGCGGCCTCGGTCGCGAGGCGCAGACGGTAACTGGTGTCATCGGCTTGGGTCATGGGGGCTTGGGTCATGGGGGCCTAAGGCATGGGTCCGGTCCGGTGGCGCGTCTTCGACTTAAAGTCGCGGGGCGGCCATTGCAACGGCAGAGCATGGGCGGGCGTTGCAGGCGCGCTGCCATCTGTGGTTGCAAAGCGCAAAGGATTGCCCACTATGCGTGTCACGGCGGGAAATACGGCAAAAGTGTGACCTGCCGCAAGTCGATGACCTGCTTGCCCACATGTTCGAAATTCGCCGTGCAGCGCCCGTCGATCACCGACTGGACCTGACCGATCCCCCAATCGGGGCGCTGAGGATGGCGGACGAACATGCCGGGTTCGAGAAATGAGTTCACGGTGACGCCATCCTTGAGGTTTCAATCATGTCCGAAAAACCCGATCTCGCCGCGCTGATCGGCTCGCGAATCTGCCATGACCTGATCAGCCCGATCGGGGCGATCGGCAACGGGGTCGAGCTTTTGATGATGAGCGGGCGCGGCAAGCCCGGAAATGGCCCTGATCGCCGAAAGCGTCGCCAGCGCCAATGCGCGCATCCGCTTTTTCCGCGTGGCCTTCGGGCGGGGGGCAGGATGCGCGGATCGCGCGGGGCGAGGTGGTGTCGATCCTGTCCGACATGCTGCGCGGCGGACGGATCCAGGTGGACTGGCTGAGCCCGCCCGAATTGCCGCGCCCCGAGGTGAAGCTGGTCTTCCTGCTGCTGCAATGCGTGGAAACGGCGCTGGCCTGGCCCGGCAGGTGCGGGTCGAGCGCGGCGAGGCCGGCTGGCAGATCCGGGCCGAGGCGGCGCGGATGAAGATCGACCCCGCGCTGTGGGAAGTGCTGACCGAAACGCCATGCCCCGCCCGAGATCGCGGCAGGCCAGGTGCATTTCGCGCTGGTGCCAGGCGCGCTGGCCGAACAGGGTCTCCGGCTGGTGACCGAGCTGAAGGACAATGCGATCCGGCTGAGTTTCTGACGCCGGCTGGGCGACATGGGGTCTGCCGCGCGCCGCGCCGCGGACGGGGCCGCTGCGGGGGCAAGTGGGGCTGCCGGCAGCCAAAGAGGCGGCTTTGCGGCGGCTTGCCCGACAGGGGGGAGCCGTGCTTTGATCGCCCGGCGCGGGGACGGCGGGGGAACAGGAATGATGATCAGCCGCAGGGGCTTTGGCGTGGGACTGGCCGCCTTGGCCGCGATGGCGATGCCCTTGCGAGGGCAGGCGGCAGGGGATGCACGCGCGCAGGTGATGCGGCAATGGTATCGGCTGATGCTGGAACTGGTGCGCCACACGCCAACCTATTCGCCGCCCGTGGCCAGCCGGCCTTTCCCTATACCGGCGTCATCGCGCATGAGGTGCTGCGCGGCGGCCCGGGCGCGGGGACGCTGGCAGGCCAGTTGAACGAGCTTCTTCCCCTGCCCGAACGCGAGAGCGGCGCGCCATGAGAGCGGTGCTCTGAACGCGCGCTGGCCTTGGCGGGAAGCAGTTCTTCGCGAACACCGGCCCACCGCTACCCTCATGCAGGCGATGGAAAAGGCGCTGACCCGACAGGTGGAAACCGGCGTCGCGCCCGATGTGCTGCGCCGCAGCCGCGCTTTCGCCGAAGCAGTGGTGCTGCATGTCAGCGCTTGGTCGGGCGCGGACCGGGGCGCTGTGGTGGAAAACCTGGGCTTCCCCGAAACATGGGAGCTGACGCCCGGCCCCGCGCATTGGGTGCCGACCAGCACCGTCGCGGTGCAGCAGAAGCCGCTTCTGCCTTTTGGGGCAATGTGCGGCCCTTCGCCATGCCCGAGGCAACAGTTGCCCCTGCCCGCCGCCCGCCTATTCCGAAGACCCCGCCTCGGATTTCTACAAAGAGGCGAAAGAGGTCTATGACACGGTCAATACCCTGACAAGGAACAGCGCGCCATCGCCGCCTTCTGGTCGGATGACCCGATGCTGTCCTCGACCCTCCGGGCCATTGGATTTCCATCGCCATGACCGAGCTGGACCTGGAAGCCGCGCCCGCAACCCGCTGGGCGGCGGTGATGGCGCGGCTGGGGATCACGCTGGCCGATGCCTTCATCGGCTGCTGGCAGACCAAATACGAATACGACCTGCTCCGCCCCTTCACCTATATCCGCCGCGTGATCGACCCGAAATGGGAGACGCTGCTGATCACCCCGCCCTTCCCCGAATACCCGTCGGGCCATTCCACCCAATCCGGCGCGGCGGCGGCGGTGATGAACGAGATGTTCGGCTCCGACCGCGCCTTTGACGACGCCGCACACGAGGATGAGGGCATGGCCGCCCGCCATTTCGCCAATTTCGACGCCGCAGCCGAAGAGGCCGCCTTGTCCCGCCTCTATGGCGGTATCCATTTCCGCGCCGCCATCGAACGCGGGCTGGAACAGGGCCACTGCATCGGCAACCTGTCCGTTGAGGATCGGAGGCAATGAAAGCGCATGATCTTTCCGCCATCCTGCCGCGCTTCTGCTGCCCGCCGCAAGGCGAGACGCGCAGACCCGGCCGGTGCCCGGCCTTATGCCGACGAAACCGCAAGTTCGGGCCTGACCCACAGCTTCACCGGCGAATGGACCTTCATGGTCGGCGGTGGCGCTGCCGCCTTCGACTGCAACGGCGACCTGAAGCCCGAGCTTTACCTTTCGGGCGGCACCGCCAAGGGCCAGTTGTTCCGCAATGACAGCGCCATCGGCGGCGCGCTGAAATTCGCCCCCGTCGAAAGCGGGCTGGACCTCGATCAGGTCGGCGGGGCCTATCCGATCGACATCGACAGCGACGGGAACACCGATCTGGTCCTGCTGCGCGTCGGCCCCGACAAGGTGATGCGCGGCCTGGCCAATGCCGCTTTGCCGAGGCGACCGACTGGAACTTTGACGGGCTGGACCTCTGGTCCACCGCCTTTGCCGCCACATGGGAAAAGGGCGCGGATTGGCCGACCCTTGCCATCGGAACCTATATAGACCGCACGCAAGAGGCCTTTCCCTGGGGCACCTGCACCCCCAACCACCTCTATCGGCCATCGCCAGCGGGCGGCTATGGCGCGCCGATCGAGCTGAAGCCCGGTTTCTGCGCCCTGTCCATCCTGTTCACCGACTGGAACCGCTCGGGCACGCCGTCGCTGCGCATGTCGAACGACCGCGAATATTACAAGGGCGGGCAGGAGCAGCTTTGGCATTTCCCGCCCGGCGCGCCGCCTGCGCTTTACACGCCGGAGGAAGGCTGGGCGCGGCTGCGCATCTGGGGCATGGGCATCGCGCAGACCGATGTGACCGGCGACGGCTATCCCGATTACTTCCTGACCTCGATGGCCGACAACAAGTTGCAGGTCCTGGCCGATCCTGCGACCGGCAAGCCGCAATTCACCGATCAGGCCTTCAAGCGCGGCGTCACGGCGCACCGGCCCTTCATCGGCGATGACAAGCGGCCCTCGACCGCGTGGCACGCGGAATTTTCCGATGTCAACAAGGACGGGCGCGCCGATCTTTACATCGCCAAGGGCAACGTCTGGGAAATGCCGGACTTTGCAGAAAAAGACCCGAATAACATGCTGTTGCAGCGCGAAGATGGCACGTTTCTCGAAGCGGCGGGTCTTGCGGGCGTCGCCAGCATGGCAGAGGGTCGCGGCGGTGCGGCGGTCGATCTGAATGCCGATGGCCTGCCCGACCTGATCTCGGTCAACCGCAACGCGCCGACGCAGGTCTGGCGCAATACGGGCGGTGCGGGCATGGGCCATTTCCTGTCGCTGCGCCTGACGCAGCCGCAGGGCAACCGCGATGCAATCGGTGCGATCATCGAAATCCGCGCCAAGGACCTGCCTTTGCAGACACATGAAGTGACCGTCGGCGGCGGCCATGGCGGCGGGCATCTGGGCTGGCAGCATTTCGGGATCGGCGGCAGAGAAGGCCGAGGTGCGCATCACCTGGCCGGACGAAGGGGCCGGACCCTGGCAAACCCTTGCGGGCGACGCCTTCTGGCGGCTTGCCCCGCAGGCCGAGCCGCAGCGCGAGGCGCCCTGAAGGGTCGGGACGCGGAGAGGCCCTTGACTCCCACCCGCGCGACTTGTCCAAATGGTCAAGGAACCGGTCGAAGGGAAAGGCCGGGCAAACCACTGGGAGTTCCGACATGTTCTGAAACACGGCTTGGCCGCGCCGCTGCGTTGCGGTCTTGCTTGCGGGCACTGCGCCCAGGCGCTGATGGCCGAGACGCCGGCCGACACGCTGGTCGTGGCCGATGCGATCGACGATATCGTCTCGATCGACCCGGCGGAGGCCTTTGAATTCTCGGGCGTCGACCTGAACAACAACGTCTATGACACGCTGATCGAGCTGGACCCGACCAAGCCGGGCGAGCTGGTGCCGGGCCTGGCCGAAAGCTGGTCGGTGGCCGATGACGGCGTGACCTATACTTTCAAGATCAAGTCGGGAAATCACCTTCAGCAGCGGCAACCCGCTGACGGCGCAGGTCGCGGCCGACTCGCTGAAGCGCGTGGTCAAGCTGAACAAATCGCCTGCGTTCATCCTGAACCAGTTCGGCTGGTCGGCGGAAAACGTGGACCAGATGGTGACCGCCGAGGGCGATACCGTCACGATGAAAACCGACAAGGCCTATGCGCCGACGTTCCTGTATAACTGCCTCACCTCGGGGATCGCTTCGGTGGTGGACAAGGCGACCGTCATGGCCAACGAGGTCGACGGCGACATGGGCAACGCATGGTTGCACACAAATTCGGCGGGGACGGGCGCCTATGTCCTGAAATCCTTCAAGCCGAACGAAGGCTATCTGCTCGAGGCGCGGGCCGGTTACTGGCGCGGCGATGCCAAGATCAAGAACGTCTTCATGCGCCATATCCCCGAAGCCGCGACCCAGCGTTTGCAGCTTGAAAAGGGCGATATCGACATCGCGCGCGAGCTGACCCACCGTATCGAGGGTCTGTCGGGCAATGCCGATGTGAAGATCCAGGGCGACGTGGGCGGCCAAATCTACTATCTGGCGCTGAACCAGAAGAACGAGGTGCTGGCGAACCCGAAGGTTCAGGAAGCCATGCGTTACGCCATCGATTACAAGGGCATGACCGACAGCATCCTGAAGGGCATGTGGGTGGTGCACCAGAACTTCCTGCCTCAGGGCTTTCTGGGCGCGCTGGACGAGAACCCCTATAGCCTGGACATCGAGAAGGCCAAGGCGCTGATGGCGGAATCGGGCCTGACCTGCCCGTCGAGATCAACTTCACCGTCCGCAACAACCAGGAACGGCTGGACATCGCCACCTCGATCCAGAACACCTTTGCCCAGATCGGCATCAACCTGAAAATGGATGTGGGCGACGGCAAGCAGGGTCTGGAAACCTATCGCGGCCGCAAGCATGACATCACGCTGCAAACCTGGGGCCCGGACTATCCCGATCCCCATACCAACGCCTCGACCTTCGCCTCGAACCCCGACAACAGCGACGAGGCGGGCGCGACCGGCTATCTGTGCGGACGCGTGGACCGGGTGCGGCGGCGCGACCGATGCCGCCGTGGTCGAGAAGGACACCGAGAAGCGCAAGGCCATGTATGAGGACCTGCAGCGCAAGGTCCGCGACAGCTCGGCCTTCGTTCTGATGTTCCAGCAGGCGCGCCAGGACGGGCTGCGCCAATGTGCAGGGCTTCTATGCCGGTGGGGCGACCGACTCGGTCACCTACTGGACGATCTCCAAGTAAGCGACAGGCCGCCGCGTGCCCCCAAAGGGTTCGCGGCGGCCGTTTTGATTCATGAGCGACATCTCAACTCCCAGGGCGGCAATCGCCTCGCCGGCTGCTGGTGCAAATCCTGCTTGGCCTTGGCACGCTGGCGATCACCATCCTTGGCCTGCTTCTGCACCTTACATCGGCCGGGTCGTGCCATCGACCCGTCCTGTCTTGCGGAACGCGCGACGCCCTCGCCCGATGCAGGCCGTCGAGTTGGGCTGGACCTGCGATGTGGGAGCAATTCTACATCTATGTGCGCGACCGCGCTGCAGGGCGATCTGGGCCGGTCGATCCGCACCGGAAGCCGGTGGCGCAGGACATCGCCCGCTTCTTCCCGCCACGCTGGAACTTGCGACGCTGGGCACGATCTTCGGCACGCTGATCGGGATTCCGGCGGGGGTGCTGGCCGCGACGCGGCCCGGCAGCATGGCCGACCATGTGGTGCGGATCGTGGGGCTGATGGGCTATTCGATGCCGGTGTTCTGGCTGGGCCTGGTGGGGCTTCTGATCTTTTACGGCAAGCTTGACTGGGTGGCCGGACCGGGGCGTCTGGACCCAGCCTATGACATGATGCTGGAATTCCAGCTGACGCAATATACCGGCATGGTGCTGCTGGATTCGCTGCTGAACGGCGCCTGGGACATCTTCCGCAACGCGCTGTCCCATATCATCCTGCCAGCGGGGCTGCTGGGCTATGTGTCGATGGCCTATATCAGCCGGATGACGCGGTCCTTCATGATGAACGAACTGGGGCAGGAATATATCACCACCGCGCGGGTCAAGGGGATGCCCGAGCGTCGGGTGATCTGGGTCCATGCCATGCGCAACGTGCTGGTGCCGCTGATCACGGTTGTGGCCCTGTCTTACGCCTATCTGCTGGAAGGATCGGTGCTGACCGAGACGATTTTCGCATGGCCGGGGTTGGGCAGTTACATCACCGATGCGCTGATGGTGGCCGACATGCCCGCCGTGCTGGGGGGGACGGTCGTGGTGGGCGTGGCCTTTGTCACGCTGAACATGGCTTCTGACATCCTGTACCGGCTGGTCGATCCGAGGGCGCGGGCATGAGCGGCACACAGACCTGGCGGCAATGGCTGACCGATCCGAGCCCCTCCTCACGTCGTCAGGCCCGCCTTGGGCAATGGTGGCTGGCCTGGCTGCGGATCAAGCGGAACAATCTGGCCATGGCCGGGCTGGTGATCGTCGGCATCCTTCTCTTCGCCGCCGCTTTCGCGCCCTGGATCGCGCCGCATGACCCGCTGCTGCAGGATCTGTCGCGGCGGCTGCTGCCGCCCGGCACGCCCGGCAACTGGCTGGGCACCGACGATTTCGGCCGCGATATCCTGAGCCGGATCATCTATGGCAGCCGGATCACGCTGTACATCATCGTGCTGGTCGCCGTCACGGCGCCGGTTCTGGGCCTGTTGATCGGCACGGTTGCGGGCTATTTCGGCGGCTGGGTGGACGAGGTGTTGATGCGGGTGACCGACATCTTCCTTGCCTTTCCGCGGCTGATCCTTGCTCTGGCACTTGTCGCCGTCCTGGGGCCAGGGATCGAGAATGCGGTTTTCGCAATCGCCCTGACCGCCTGGCCGCCCTACGCCCGCGTGGCGCGGGCCGAGACGCTGACGGTGCGCAATTCCGACTATATCGCCGCCGTGCGCCTGCAAGGGGCGGGGGCGGTCAGGATCATCGCAGGCCATGTGGTGCCGATGTGCCTGCCGAGTGTCATCATCCGTGTGACGCTGGACATGGCGGGGGTGATCCTGACGGCGGCGGGGCTGGGGTTCCTTGGGCTTGGGGCGCAGCCGCCGCTTTCGGAATGGGGGCTGATGATCAGCGCGGGGCGGAAATACCTGTTCGAGCAGTGGTGGGTTGCGACCATGCCGGGGTTGGCGATTTTCATCGTGGCTTTGGGGTTCAACCTGCTGGGCGACGGGTTGCGCGATGTGCTGGACCCGCGGAGTGCCGCACGATGACCCCGCTTCTGGACGTGAAGAACCTGCGCGTGACTTTTGACACCGAGACCGGGCCGGTCGAGGCGGTGCGTGGCGTGTCGTTCAGCCTGGGGCGCGAACGGCTGGGCATCGTGGGCGAGTCGGGCTCGGGCAAGACCATGACGGGGCGGTCGGTGTTGCGGCTGATCCGGCCACCGGGGCGGATCGACGCGGCCGAGATGGTGTTCGACGGGCAGGACCTGATGCAGGCGTCGGAACGCGAGATGCGGGCGCTGCGCGGGCGGCGGATCGCGATGGTGATGCAGGACCCGAAATACAGCCTGAACCCGGTGATGAACGTGGGCGACCAGTTGACCGAGGGTTGCGCGCCGCGACGGGCTGGGCCGCAAGGATGCCCGCGCCAAGGCGCTTGCCGCCCTTCAGGCGGTGCAGATCCGCGACCCCGAGCGGGTGATGGCGGCCTATCCGCATGAACTTTCCGGCGGGATGGGGCAGCGGGTGATGATCGCGATGATGCTGATCCCGAACCCCGATCTGCTGATCGCGGATGAACCGACGAGTGCTTTGGATGTGACCGTGCAGGCCGAGGTTCTGTCGATCCTTGACGGGTTGGTGCGGGATCGGGGGATGGGGCTGATCTTCATCAGCCATGACCTGCGGCTGGTGGCGCGGTTCTGCGACCGCGTGCTGGTGATGTACAAGGGCAAGGTGGTGGAGGAACTGGCCGCCCGTGACCTGATGCAGGCCAAGCATCCCTATACACAGGGCCTGCTGAACTGCCTGCCCCGGATCGGCGGCACCGCGGCCCCCTGCCCGGCCTTGACCGGACGGGCGACTGGGCGACGGAGGCCGTGGCATGAGCCTGATCGAGATCGAGAAACTCTCCGTCACCTTCCAGCCCAGGGCCGCGAGGTGCGGGCGGTGCAGGATGTGTCGTTCAAGGTCGAGGCCCGCGAAAGCTATGGGCTGGTCGGCGAATCCGGGTCGGGCAAATCCACCATCCTGCGCGCGATCTGCGGCATGGGGGTCTCGGCCGGGGCGACCGGCTGGACGGCCAGCCGCTGAATGCGGGGCGCGGCTTTGCGCGCCAGGTGCAGATGGTGTTTCAGGACCCTTACGCCAGTTTGCACCCGCGCCATACCATCGACCGGACCCTGTCGGAACCGCTGGCGATCCATGGCATCGCCGAGTCTGACCGCCGCGTGGTCAAGGCGCTGACCGATGTGGGGCTGCCGACCTCGTTCCGGTTCCGCTATCCGCACCAGTTGTCGGGCGGGCAGCGGCAGCGGGTGGCGATTGCGCGGGCACTGATGTTGCAGCCCGAGGTCTTGTTGCTGGACGAACCCACCAGCGCGCTGGATGCCAGCGTGCAGGCCGAGACGTTGAACCTGCTGTCGCGGCTGCGCGAGGAGCGGGGTCTGACGTTTCTGATGGTGTCGCATGACCTCGCCGTCATCGACCACATGTGCGACCGCGTTCTGGTGATGCAGCCATGCGCGCGGTCGAGGAACTGCCGCCCGATGCTGCGCCGCGGGTCCTTGCGGGCCACGGCGGAATCGGCTCTACCCGAGCCGAGAAGGATAGGAGCGGCACATGCAATTGATCTTCGACGGCCATAACGACCTTTTGCTGCGCCTGCTGCTAGAGCCGGCGCGGCGCGGCGAGATCTTCCTGACCGGCGAGGGGAAGGGGCATCTCGACCTGCCGCGCATGAAGGCGGCCGGGTTTGCGGGCGGCTTTTTCGCGATCTATCTGCCGTCCCCCCCCGACCCGGACGACGCGGCGCATCACAAGGCGATGGAGAAACCGCCCTATCGCCTGCCCCTGCCCGAAGCGATTCCCTTCGATCAGGCCGTGCCCCCTGCCCTTGCGGCCATGGGGCATCTGATGTGGATGGAGCGCGCCAGCGCCGGGGCGCTGAAGATCGTGCGCGATGCCGATGCGCTGGACGCCTGGCCTGGCCGATGGCACCATCGCCGCCGTGATGCATATGGAAGGCGCGAGGCGATCGACGACAGCCTGGCATGCGCTGCATCTTTACCATGCGGCGGGCTGCGCTCGCTGGGACCGGTCTGGTCGCGGCCCACGATCTTTGGCCATGGCGTGCCCTTCGCCTATCCGTCCAGCCCCGATACCGGGCCGGGCCTGACCGATGCGGGCAAGCGCCTTGTGCGCGATTGCAACGCGCTGGGGGTGATGCTGGATCTGAGCCATCTGAACGAGGCCGGGTTCAACGATGTGGCGGCGCTGTCGGATGCGCCGCTGGTGGCCACCCATTCCAACGCCCATGCGTCACGCCATCGTCGCGCAACCTGACCGACCGGCAACTGGCGATGATCCGCGAGACAGGCGGCATGGTCGGGCTGAACTTCTCGGTCTCGTTCCTGCGGCCCGACGGCCAGCGGATCGCCCAGACCGGCTGGGATGTTGATGCTGCGCCATCTTGACCCTGACGAGGCACCGGGCGCGGCCTGGGGTCCTATCACGGTGTGACGCCCAGTGCTGGGCGACGCCCGGTGCCGCGCCTGCTCGATGCGCTGGAACCGGCGCGGCTTCCGGGCTGACAGAAGCTGGCCTGTCGCAACTGGCAATCCGTCCTGCGCCGGCCCTGGCACGGCTGAGGCCGCTGCTGGTAATCGGTTGGGGCGACTGATCGTGGTCAGCCGCGCCATTCCGCGATGCGCCAGACTGCGGGCGACTGCCCCACGCGCGCTTGGGAATTTTGCGGGTGAAATGGAAGGCGTCGAAAAACCCGGTCGCCTCGGCGATCTGTTTCAGGCTGAGCGTGCTTTCCTGCATCAGCCGCTGAGCGCGGACAAGTCGTTGATTTCGAAGGAAACTGCGGGGCGTCACGCCGACATGCTGATGAAAGAGCCTGCGCAATTGCGAATGGCTTAGCCTGGCGACCCGGGCCATGTCTTCGGCGGTCCAGGGTGCCTCGGGCTGGTCCATCATCTGTTTCATCAGCCGGTCCAGCGGCGCGGGCAACAGGCTGCGCGCTTCGGAATTCGCAGGCCCGGACAGAAGTTCCAGAAACCTGGCCAGAACCGCGTTCAGCCGCACCTCGACCCCGGGCCGCTGGTCCGACAGCACGCTGAACAGGGTCTGGAACCAGGCGATCATCTCGGCCCCGCTGGCGATGTTCACCCTTGGCCCGCCCTGACCCAGGATGCGCAGCCGCAACAGCGGCAGGTCCGGCCCCTGCATCCGGAACCACATCACCGACCAGGGGTCAGCAAGATCGGCCCAATGTTCATGCGTTGGTCCCCGGGATCCAGACAAGCTGGCCGGTGCGATGCGCAATTGATCGCCGCCGATCCGCACCTCGCCCCGGCCGGAAAGACAGTAAAGTACATCGTCGCCCGGACAGGATGGCCGCGCGATGCCGCCGCCCGGGGCCGCGTCGATCCATCCGGCGCGCAGGACCGTCAGGAAAAGATACCGCGCCGCAGCATCGGGCAGGTGGTAGAGGCTTAGCCGCGTGACGGCGGTTATGGAATTTTCTGCCATGCGCGTTTCATACATGCATTTTCACATCGCGTCTATTCGCAGGCGGCAGTCATCGGCTTAACGATGAGTCTTGGAGTAGGAGAAAAAGCGCCAGCTGCCGGGAGGAACGGATGCTCGCATCGAAATTCTGTACTGCGGGGGCCTGCCTGCGCACGCGCTGCGGGCGCGTAAATGACGGCCCAGATCGGCAAGGCCGTGGCCCCGGGGCGTGTCCAGGGCGTGTCAATGCGGTCGCGGCTTCTTGGAGCGCGCGAGACCGGCGTCTTCCTGCCTTTCTTGTGATGTGCGCCTTTCTGGCGCTGACCACCGACAGTTTCCTGACCTTGGCGAACCTTTTGAATGTGGGCCGCCAGGGTCTCGCTTCTGGGCATCATGGCGGTCGGCATGACCTTCGTGCTGATCTCGGGCGAGATCGATCTGTCCATCGGGTCCACCTATGCCCTGGCCGGGCTGGGCGCGGGAATGGCGATCGTGGCGGGCTATGGCGTGGCGCCGGCGATCGCGCTTGCTGTCGCTGGGCGTTCTGGTCGGCTGATCAACGGGCTTCTGTCGACCTATGGCCGCCTGCCTCGCTGATCGCGACGCTTGGCATGATGTCGGTGATCCGCGGCGTGGCGCTTTTGATGACCAATGGCGAGCCGGTGACCGTCAACACTCGCAACGGTGCCGATCCGGGCGTGCTGGAAACGTTTCTCGCTTTGGGCCAGGGCCGCATCGGCGATCTGGTGCCGATGCAGCTGGTCTTTTTCATCCTGGCCGCCGTGCTGGGCTGGGTCCTGCTGTCGCGCACCAGTTTCGGCTTCCGCATCTTTGCGGTGGGCGGCAGCCCCAAGGCGGCGCGCGTCTCGGGGATCAATGTCGACGCGGTGAAGATCTGGGCCTTCGTGGTCATGGGGGTGCTGGCCGCCGCGGCGGGCATTCTGTCCATGGCCTTCCTGCCCAGCGGCCAGGCCGGCCGCACCGGAATTGGGCTTGAGCTGGATGTGATCGCCGCCGTCGTCGTGGGCGGCGCGTCGCTGGCGGGGGGCAGGGAAGATTTTCACCTTTGCTGGGTGTTTTCTGGGCGGCCTTCAACGGGCTCGTGCTGAGCGGCGTCTCGCCGTTCACCCAGGAAGTGATGATCGGGCTGGTCATCATCGTCGCCGTCGCGATCGACAGGTGGAGCATCCGGTCCCATCGGGCCTGAGCCATCCGGATCGTCCGCGGAACAAAACCAGAGGGAGGAAGAAATGAAATTGAAGGTCAGTGTGATCGCCCTGATGGCCGGGCTGGCGCTTGCGGCGCCCGGCATGGCGGATCCGGTCAGCGTCGACAGCTTTGCGCTGGCGCCGCGCATCAAGGACAAGGTGGCAGCGGGCGGAGAGCTGAACATCTATGTCTCCTATCACGACACGTCGAACGAATTCCCCGGCCATCAAGGCGGGGGTCGAAAAGGGCGACGCGATCGAGGGCGTGACCCCGCTTTCATCGGGCCGGTTTGGCGCCCATGCCGATCCCAGATCTCGGAATCGAGACGCTGATGAATGACATGGACGGGCTGGCGATCTCGTCCGTCAGCACCGACGCGCTGGCGCCGATCATCAACCGCGTGATCGAGGCCGGTATCCCGGTCATCACCTACAACACCGACAATCCCGACAGCAAACGGCTGGTCTTTGCCGGGCAGGACCTGGTCCAGTCGGGGCGCGAGGCGGGCAAGCTGATGGCGATGTGCTGGGCGGCAAGGGCCGGGTGATGATCGCCACCATCACGCCTCGGCGCAATGGTCGCTGGACCGCGAGAAGGGCCCCGTGAAGGTCGGGCCGCCTTTCCCGAGACGAGGTGTCGACCTACACCGGGACCGTCCGCGAAATCCCACGCCGCATCGAAATGCCATGCTGGCCGATCCGGGCATCACCGGCATCCTGTCGCTGGAATGCTGCTCGACCCCGGCCGCCGGCGAATGGGTGTCGCGCAACGACAAGAAGGATGCGGTCAAGGTCGTCGGCTTCGACCTTCTGGACCAGACCGTCGATCTTGTCAGCGATGGCGTGATCCAGGCGACCATCGACCAGGCGCCCGAGCGTCAGGGCTATGAGGCGGTGAACCTGCTCGTGACCTTCCTCAAGGGCCAGCCGATCGACAATCTCGACACCGGCGTCGGCATCTTCACGCCCGAAAACATCGGCGAAGTCGCCAAGTAACCGCTTCGGCGCCCCGGACCCCGCGTCCGGGGCGCGCGCCCTGCCCTGAAAGACGAATAGGCAATCCCCATGTCGGCCCCCTTCCTCGAATTGCGGGACTCACCAAGGCCTTTCCGGGCGTCGTGCCATGGATCGCGTCTCGGTCGGCTTCCGCCCCGGCGAGGTTCACGCCATCATCGGGGAATGGCGCGGGCAAGAGCACATGATGAACCCTGCTGGCGGGGAATTGCTGCCCCAAAAGCGGCACGATCTGTCGTGGCGCGGCCCGTTACCATCGGCCTCGGCGTGGCCAGCCAGGCGCTTGGCGTCCGCGTGGTGTTCCCGAATGTCGCTGTGCGAAAACCTGACCGGGCGAGAATGTCGTCCTTGGCCGCTATGCCCCGGGGTCCGCTGTCGCTTCTGGACCGTCGCCGCGCCTCGGAAGCCGCGTCCGAGGCGCTGGACCGGCTGGGCCTGACCGAGACGGCATCCTGATCCGGTGCGCAGCCTGACCTGGGCAGAAGCCGATGGGAAATCGCCGCGCCATTTCGCGGAGGCGGCTTCTGGTCTGGATGAACCGAATTCGCGCCCTCGCCCACCGAAAGCGCGCGGCTGTTCGACGTGGTGCGCGCGCTTCGGGGGCGGGGGGTCACCGTGCTTTATGTCTCGCAAACATCTTGACGAGGTGCGCGCCCTGGCCGACGCATTTCCGTTTTATGCGCGACGGGCGGTTGCAGATCACGCTGGACAATACGCCCGACCTGACCTCGGCCGATCTTGTCGCCCATATGGTCGGGCGCGCGGTGGATACGGCCGAACAATATTCCCGCCTTGCCAAGCCCGCCGCCAAGGATGCGGCGCCGGTTCTGCGGGTCAGCGGTCTGCGCGCTGCCGGGCCGGATCGACGGCATCGACCTGTCGGTCGCCGCGGGCGAGATCGTCGGCGTCGCGGGCTTGCCCGACAGCGGCAAGGACTGTCTGGCCGAGGCGATCTTTGGTCTGATGCCCCGCAGCGGCACGGTCGAGATCGGCGGCATCCGGCTTGCGCCTTCGCAGCCCTCGCACGCCATCGCCGCTGGCATGGCGCTGATCCCGGCCGACCGGCGCGGCGCGGGCGCGCTTTTGACCATGAGCGTCGCCGAGAATGTCGTCTCCTCGACCCTGCGGGCCTTCAGCCGGGCGGGATTTCTGCGCCGCCGCCAGATCCGCGATTGCGCCAGCCGCTATGTCAGCGACCTTCAGGCCAAGGTTTCCGATTTCGGCCAGCGCATCGCCACGCTGTCTGGCGGCAACCAGCAGAAGATCATCCTGGCGCGCGGCCTGGTCTCGCAGCCGAAGCTGCTGATCCTGCACGAACCCACGCGCGGCATCGACGTGGGCGCCAAGGCCGAGATCTACGCCATCCTCAAGGCCCTTGCCGCAGACGGGCTGGCGATCCTGATGATTTCCTCGGAACTGCCCGAGATCGTCCTGCATTCCGGCCGTGTCGTGGTCATGGCCGACAGGCGGGTGACCGGAGAACTGACCGGCGGCGATGTGACCGAAGAGGCGGTCATGTCGCTGGCCACGCAAAAGGCAGCACATCATGTCCATTGACGCCCCCAAGCGCGCCCCGAAAATTACCGTGGTCGGCAGTTTCGCCGTCGGCCTGACCATCCGCACCCCCATCATCCCCGTCTTCGGCCAGACGCTGTTCGGGTCGGATTTCGACCTGGGGCCGGGCGGCAAGGGATCGAACCAGGCGGTGGCGTGGCGCGGCTGGGCGCGCAGTCTTCGATCGTCGCCTGCCTGGGCCAGGACGAACTCGCAGGCGTCGCGACCCGGCTGTACGAGGCGGAGGGCGTCGACACGACCCATCTGCACCGCACCCCCGACAAGGCGACCGGCGTGGGCTTCATCGTGCTGAATGCGGCGGGCGACAATTTCATCATCCTCGACATGGGCGCCAACACGCTGATGGACCCGGCGCTGGTTGATACCGCGCGCGAAGCGCATCGCGGGCAGTGACGTGGTGATGTCGGTGCTGGAAATTCCGGTCGCCGCCGCCGCCCAGGCCATGAAGCTGGGCCGCGAGGCCGGGGCGCGCACCATCCTGAACCCCGCCCCCGCGATCGCCCTGCCCGACGGGCTTTTGGAACATGTCGATTACCTGACCCCGAATGAAAGCGAGCTGCGGCTTCTTCTGGGCCTGCGCCCCGACGACCCGACCGCGACGCATGAGCTGGCGCTGGCCCTGCGGCGCCGCGGGGTGGGCACGGTGATCGTGACCATGGGCGGCGAGGGCGCGCTGATCCTGAATGACGAGCTGGATCTGGTGGTGCCCGCCCCCGCGGTCGATGTGGTCGACACCACCGGCGCGGGCGACAGTTTCAACGCGGCGTTCGCGGTCGCCATCGGCGAGGGGCTGCCCCTGGTCGAGGCCGTGCGCTGGGGCGTGGCGGCAGGCGCCCATGCCTGCACGCGCTGGGCGTCATCCCTCGATGGCGCATCGCGACGAGCTGATGGGGATGCTGGCGAAATGACCGGCGCAAATCCGGACAGGTTTCAGGACAAGGGAGACAGGACATGAAACGCGGCAAGCTCTTGAATGCAGAGCTGAACCACGCCATCGCCTCGATGGGCCATGGCGATCTGATGATCGTGTGCGATGCCGGTTTTCCGATCCCGGACACGGCCTGGCGCATCGATCTTGCGATCATGCCCGACCTGCCCGACCTCAAGACCGTGCTTGGCCTGATCGCCGAAGACATGGTGGCCGAGAAGGTTGCCTATGCCGACAATCTGCCCACGCATAACCCGCTTCTGCTGCAGACCGTGAAGGCGCTGTTCGCCGACAGCGATCACACCATGCTGCCCCATGCCACGATCCTGGGTGAGATGGCGGCGCGGGCCAAGGTGATCGTGCGTACCGGGGCCTTCGACCCCTGGGGCAATATCCTGCTTTATTCCGGCGTCGACGTGCCGCAGTGGTTCTCGAAGCCCGGCACCGTGGCCCCGCCCGAATATGCCGCCAAGATGACGAAGGGCTGACCCAGGTGGCGCGGATCTTCGATTGGGCCGTCCGGGACAGCACCCGCCTGGCGACAGTGGCCTCGCTGCGGCAGGCCAAGGGCCGCCACGCGGCCTTTGCCCAGGTCACCTGTGACAGCGCGGTCGAAGCCGCCGCCGCCGAAGCCGCCGGGATCGAACTGGCGATCTGCCGGGCGCGCAACGTGGGCCCAGGTGCCCGTGGCGCGCCGCGCATGTTCCTGACCGCCGCTCTGGCTTTGCCGAGGCGGTCACCGATGACGAGATCCTGCGCACCGCCTTCAAGGCCCTGACCGATGGCGCGGATGCGGTGATCACCGCCCGCCGCCTTTCGGTCGTCTCGCTACTGGCCGCCGAAGACATTCCCGTCATGGGCCATCTGGGCTTTGTGCCGCGCAAATCCACCTGGGTCGGCTCGGTGCGCGCCGTGGGCAAGACGGTCGACGAGGCGGTCGAGCTGCATCACCGCTTTCGCAGGCTCGAAGAGGCCGGGGCCTTTGCCGTCGAGGCCGAGTTGATCCCCGCGCCGCTGATGGCCGAACTGTCGCGCCGCTCGGGCCTCGTCACCGTCTCGCTGGGGTCGGGCAAGGGGGCCGAAGTCGTCTTCCTGTTCACTTCGGACATCTGCGGCGAGACCGAGACCACCCCCCGCCATGCCCGCCGCTATGGCGACCTCGCCCGACTTGCACGCGAGGTTCAGGCCGAAAGGCTGCGCGCGCTGACCGCTTTCCGCCAGGACGTGACCGCCGGTCATTTCCCCGCCCCGCAAGAGACCGCTTCGCTGCCGCAGGCCCTTCTCGACGAGATCACCCAGCGGCTTGACACCTGACGGATCCCCGCGATCCGCCCGCGACCCTTTGAAGAAACGAGACATCCGATGAGAGACAGCGACTTCGGCACCCGAGACAAGCGCGGCCACTGGACGCCGAACAAGAAGCCGCAACGCGCGCCGATCTTCGTCTGGCCGGTGCAACCCAGGAAGTTCCTCAAATGGCTGCCGGGCTATGTCTGGCCCTGGAACACCGCCTATTTCCTGGTGGCGCTGATCTCCTGGGTCTTCCTAAACACCGACATGGCCCGGATGCAACCTTCCAGTGGGACTGGATGGCGCTGATCCTGTTGCGCAATGGCCGCCTGGACGCTGCTGTTTTACGGCGGGTTCCATCTCGTGCTGTACATCCAGCGCCATCAGGAGACGAATTTCAAATACAACGCCCGCTGGCCCGACACGGACAATCCGACCTTCCTGTTCGGCAGCCAGAATGCCGAAAAACGTGTTCTGGACCTTCTGCAGCGGCGTTCCGGTCTGGACCGCCTATGGGAATGCGTGCTGTGGTGGCTTTACGCCAACAACCCCATCCCCTTCCTGGATTTTGCGGCCCATCCGATCTGGTTCGTCGTGGCGCTTTCTGCTGATGCCCGCCTGGCGCGAGCTGCATTTCTACCTGATCCACCGGCTGATCCATGTCGGGCCGCTGTATCACCTGATCCACAAGACCCACCACAAGAACGTCAATCCCGGTCCGTGGTCGGGCATGTCGATGTCGACGCTTGAGCATGTCTTCTACTTCTCGGGTGTGCTCATCCATTTCGTCGTGCCGCTGCATCCGGTGCATGGCATGTTCCAGCTTGTCCATGCCGGGCTGTCGCCCGCCAAGTCGCATGTCGGTTTCGACCGGATCGTGACCTCCGAGGACGCGGCCATCAATACCGACAATTACTATCACTACCTCCATCACAAGTATTTCGAGGTGAATTACGGCGAGCGCCGCATCCCGCTCGACGAATGGTTCGGCACCTGCGCATACGGTTCGGCCGAGGCGGACGAGGCGATGATCGCCGTATCCGCCAAGAAAGCTGGTGGCCTGACGGAACTGCAACGGAAAGCATGCCAGACCAACTCTCCGCCGCCCGGCCGCTGGCCAGGTTCCGCTGCCGCGCGATGCATCCGCCGAGAGGACGTCAAGCCGCTTGACCATTGGCCGGGCGGACCTATGTGGTGATCCGCTCGCCCGAGGGCGATATTCACGCCATGGATGGCCATTGCTCCGCATGAGAAGATCCATCTCGCCGACGGGCTGGTCGATGGCGCGATCATCGAATGCCCGCGCCATTTCGGCACGTTCGACTACAAGACCGGGGAATCGCGGAAACTGCCCGCCTGCGTCGATCTGCGCACATATCCGGTGCGGATCGAGGGCGACGAGGTCCTGATCCAGGTCGCCTGAGGCCGATGCGCCGGACCTGCCCTGGCCCGGCGCAGCTTTCCCCAAGACAGGACTGGTGCCCGCGGCCGGACTTGAACCGGCAGTACCCGCAGTGGCGGTTAGCACCTGGATCGACATCGTGACGACGGGCCGCGCCAAGGCGGCGCCAGTCTAGCCGGATCGGCGGCAGGCGAAAGGGCCATCGGGCGAAAAGCTGGTCGAGCTGTTCCGCGCCGCCCCGCCGCAGTGCAGCGCAGCGATTGACAAGGCAGAGGGTCGGCCTCTTTATGACAGGCGACATCTTCGGGGGAGACCAATGAGCAAGACCTATAAGACAGCCGCCGACGCGCTGGACGGCCTCTTGTCGGATGGAATGCTGATCGCGGCAGGCGGGTTCGGCCTGTGCGGCATCCCGAACCTGATCGACGCTCTGGTCGCCTCGGGCGTCAAGGACCTGACCGTGGCGTCGAACAACGCGGGCGTCGACGGTTTCGGTCTGGGCGTGCTGCTGGAATCGCGGCAGGTCAGGAAAATGATCTCGTCCTATGTGGGCGAGAATGCCGAATTCATGCGGCAATACCTGTCGGGCGAGCTTGAGCTTGAGTTCAACCCCAGGGCACGCTGGCCGAGCGGATGCGGGCGGGGGGCGCTGGCATTCCCGGCTTTTACACCAAGACCGGCGTGGGCACGGTGATCGCCGAGGGCAAGGATGTGAAGGTGTTCGACGGCCAGGAGTACATTCTGGAACGCGGGATCGTGGCCGATCTGTCGATCGTCAAGGCGTGGAAGGCCGATCCGTCGGGCAACCTCGTCTTCCGCAAGACCGCGCGCAACTTCAACCCGCCCGCCGCCACCTGCGGCAAGGTCTGCGTGGCCGAGGTCGAGGAAATCGTGCCGCTGGGCAGCCTTGACCCCGATGCGATCCACCTGCCGGGCATCTATGTGCACAGGATCGTGCAGGGGCCGCATGAAAAGCGCATCGAGCAGCGCACCACCCGCAAGAAGGAGGCCGTGTAAATGGCTGGGGAAAGCAAGGGCTGGGACCGCAACCAGATGGCGGCGCGGGCCGCGAAGGAACTGCAAGACGGCTGGTATGTGAACCTTGGCATCGGGATTCCGACGCTGGTGGCGAATTACATCCCGAAGGGCGTCGAAGTGACCCTGCAATCGGAAAACGGCATGCTTGGCATGGGACCCTTCCCGTTCGAGGGGGAAGAGGACGCCGACCTGATCAACGCGGGCAAGCAGACCATCACCGAACTGCCGCAGACGGCATTCTTTGATAGCGCCCAATCCTTCGCCATGATCCGAGGCGGCAAGATCGCCATGGCCATCCTTGGCGCAATGGAAGTGGCGGAAAACGGTGATCTCGCGAACTGGATGATCCCCGGCAAGCTGGTCAAGGGCATGGGCGGGGCGATGGACCTTGTGGCGGGCGTGGGCCGCGTGGTGGTGGTGATGGACCACACCAGCAAACACGGCGAGTCAAAGGTGCTGAAAGCCTGCACCCTGCCGCTGACGGGTCAGGGTGTGGTCAACCGCATCATCACCAACCTCGGCGTGCTGGATGTGGTGCCGGGCGGCTTGAAGATCGTGCAGCTTGCCGATGGCGTGACCGAAGCAGAACTGCGCGCCGCGACCGAGGCGACGCTCGTTGACTGAGCACATCGTCACCCGTGAACAGGGCGAAACCAAGGGCCGCTTTGTCATCCGCAAGGATGGCGAAGAGGCCGAGCTGACCTATTCCATCACCACGCCGACGCTGATTATCGCCGATCATACCGGCGTGCCCGATGCCTTTCGCGGCACCGGCGCCGGGCTGGCGCTGGTCGAGGCTCTGGTGGCGGCGGCGCGGGCCGAGGGGTTCAAGGTGGTGCCGCTCTGCCCCTTCGTGAATGCCCAGCGCAAGAAACACCCCGAATGGGCGGACGTGTTCCAGGCCTGATCGCCCTCCTGGCCCAGATCGTCCCCGGGGGCGGGCCAGTGGCCCGCCCTTGCCATCAGGCCCCCTGGCAAGCGGCAGGCAGACCCCGGGGGTCAGCCGCCCGACGTGGCGTTGACCTTGAAGACGCGGGGGTCGCTGACCAGCATCGGCGGGGTCAGGCACAGGCCCTGCGCCACCTGGAAGGCCGCCAGCACCTTGGGCACATAATCGCGCGTCTCGGCATAGGGCGGCACGCCCTGATTGGCCTTCACCGCGCCCTCGCCCGCATTGTAGGCTGCCAGCACCATCACCGGGTCGCCGTCGAATTCCTTCATCAGCCAATTCAGATAGGCCACGCCGCCCTTGATGTTCTGGACCGGATCGGTGCTGTCCGAGACGCCGAAGCGTTCGGCCGTGGCGGGCATAAGCTGCATCAGCCCGGTCGCGCCCTTGTTCGACACCGCATCCTTGCGCCCGGCGCTTTCGATCCCCATCACGGCCAGAACCAGCCGGCGAGACATTCGTATCCAGCGTCGCCACTAGGATGTCCTTGCCATAGACATCGGCGATGTCTGCATCGACTGCATCCGCGGCGCGCGGACCGCCGCCCCGCCCGGCCCCTGCGCCAGCGAGGCCATGGCCAGCTCGAAACGAATCCTGGGCATTGCCCAGTCCGGTCGGCACCTGTCCAGAACCAGGCGTAATTCGACGCGGGGGCGGCGCGATGGACCGTCCGCAGCGCCTCCGGTGCGCGGGCGCGGTGGCGCTGGACAAGGCGGGTCCTCAGCCGGCGCGGCCAAGACGGCGGGCCTGTTCACCGGGTCAATCTGCACGGTAATCCGTTTGCCGGGCACCTCTCGCTGACCTTCACGCGGCGAAAGGTGAAATCCTCCTGCGCCCGCGCCGGAGAAGCGCGGCAGAACACCAAAGCCCAGCGTCAATATGCCTGTCAGTCATGCGCATCTTTGCGATGCCTGCCCGTTTTGATTGCCGCCAGACTGGAGACGCGGCCCCCTGTCGCAAAGCAAATCCCGGTCCGCGTCGCGCTTTCGCGGCCGATATCGACCGATATGCCACGCCACGCTTGCAGCGGTCGCCCCGCGAAGAACCCGATATTTCCCCCGAAAGACCTTAATTAAAGGTTAATTTTCCCAAATCCAGCCACGATCAGGGGCTTTAAAGGGCCTACCCCGAAAGGCGGATCACCCGGCACCGAACGCGCCGGAAAGAGGCCTCGCGGACGAGATTGCAACTGGACCCTGAACAGGAAAATGACCATGAAACTGATGAACATCTTCAAGCGCTTCCAGAAAGACGAAGACGGTGCCGTGACCGTTGACTGGGTCGTGCTGACCGCCGCCATCGTGGGCCTCGGCCTGATCGTCATGGGCGCCATCCAGCCCGCGATCAGCAACCTGTCGACCTCGATCGCCACCGAGATCGAATCCGCCGACGACAACTTCTGATCCCGCGCCGGGCTTGGCCCGGCACGCAGGACAGTCCAGGGCCGCGCTTTCGCAAGGAGCGCGGCCTTTGGTTCTTCAGGCGCTTCCCTTCCAGGGACGCGCGCCGCGAATCCGGCCCGAGGGTTTCCCCGAAAGACCTTAATTAAAGGTTAATTTTCCCAAATCCAGCCACGATCAGGGGCTTTAAAGGGCCTACCCCGAAAGGCGGATCACCCGGCACCGAACGCGCCGGAAAGAGGCCTCGCGGACGAGATTGCAACTGGACCCTGAACAGGAAAATGACCATGAAACTGATGAACATCTTCAAGCGCTTCCAGAAAGACGAAGACGGTGCCGTGACCGTTGACTGGGTGGTTCTGACCGCCGCCATCGTGGGCCTCGGCCTGATCGTCATGGGCGCCATCCAGCCCGCGATCAGCAACCTGTCGACCTCGATCGCCACCGAGATCGAAGCCGCCGACGACAACTTCTGATCCAGCGCCGGGCTTGGCCCGGTCGGCAGGACCAACCAGGGCCGCGTCTCCGCAAGGGGCGCGGCCTTGACGTGAGCGCGGGGAATGCTGCGGGATTTGCACCAAAAGCCCCTGAAAAGCCCGCGGCTACCCCATAGCGCCGCCTGCTGGCCCCACTGCGCACCGCCCGCTGATTCACGCCGGCCATCTGTGGCAGAAACTCTGAGCAATGCTGGAAAATGACCCTGAAAATGCCGCAATCGGGGGCCGCATGACCAAATCACTGCCATGATCGGATGGCTATATCCTCTCATCCCGACCGGAACCGGGTGCCGCGGAACAGAGGCCGCGTCAGGTCCGACCGGGAGGATGAAACGAAATCCGACGCAATCGAAAATAGGGATATTGACCATGAAACTGATGAACATCTTCAAGCGCTTTCAAAAAGACGAAGACGGTGCCGTGACCGTTGACTGGGTCGTGCTGACCGCCGCGATCGTGGGCCTTGGCCTGATCGTCATGGGCGCCATCCAGCCGGCGATCAGCAACCTGTCGACCTCGATCGCCACCGAGATCGAAGCCGCCGACGACAACTTCTGATCCAGCGCCGGGCTTGGCCCGGTCGGCAGGACCAACCAGGGCCGCGTCTCCGCAAGGGGCGCGGCCTTGACGTGAGCGCGGGGAATGCTGCGGGATTTGCACCAAAAGCCCCTGAAAAGCCCGCGGCTACCCCATAGTTTCGCCGCATTTTTCGGCCAGCTTGCCCGGGATGGGCAGGCGAATGCCCCGAGGGATATGGAGATTGCAAAGATGCTTGCCAGACTGAGGTCCTTTGCGCGCGACGATGACGGAGCCGTCACGGTCGACTGGGTCGTTCTGACCGCCCTTATCGTGGGTGTTCAGGTCATTCTCCTGCTGACGCCCATGCGCAATGCGCTGGTCAGCGTCGCAGAGTCGGTCGGGGCGAAAGCCGAAGAAGTCGGCGATTACAGCAATTAAAGCCGGATCGCGCCTGACAGGCCGCAACCGGATGGGCTGCCCCGGCATGGGCCGGCGGCAAATGAGGAAAAGGGGTCGGGAATGCGGGCAGTTTTCGCATTGGTGCTGGTGCTCGGCATGGCGCTTGCGGGCGTCGCCGTCTACATGGCGCAGGGCTATATGAGCCAGACACAGTCCGCGCTGGCCAAGGCGACGGCCTTTCGCGAGAAGACCGGCAAGCTGGTCGAGGTCTATGCCGTCAACAAGCCGTTGAAATACGGCGACCCGCTGACCAAGGACGATGTCGTCTCGGTCTATGTGCAGGAGAAATTCCTGCCCGCCGGCGCCTTCCGCGTGCCGAAGGAGGGCGACACCGCCGCCGCCACCCCCGCCGCCGCCCCGGCCAAGAAGGGCGATCCTGCGCCGGTCGTCGTGCCGCCGCTGTTCGGCGACAATCAGCAGAAGCCGCGCTTCATCATGCGCTCGATGGAGCAGAACGAGATCCTTCTGGTCAGCCGCGTGACCGAACCGGGCGAAGTGGCCGGGCTGACCGGCAAGCTGGGCAAGGGGATGCGCGCCTTCCAGATCAAGGTCGATGTCGCCTCGGGCGTCGCCGGCGCGTCGAGGTGCGGAAAAACCCGACCGTCCCCGACGCTCGACAACGACCTGGGTATCGGCGACGTGACGCGCCTGATCGAAGCCGCGATCCGCGTGTCGCGTGGACCGCTCGGGCGAAGGTCAGATGCTGGCCGGCAACGCCCGCACGGTGACGGTGGCGGGCACGCCCGAACAGGTCGCGCGGCTTGCTCAGGCGCAGGCGACGGGTCGTCTGGCGCTGTCGCTGGTCGCCTCGCCCGAGGATGCCGTCTCGGGTCTGGTCGAGGTGGACAGCAATTCGCTTCTGGGCATTCAGCAGCAGGAAGTGGTCGTCGAAAAGGCGCCCGAGGTCTGCACCATCAAGACCCGCAAGGGTGCCGAGGTTCTGGAAATTCCGATCCCCTGCACGAACTGAGGGGCGAAGAGACGGGCGGCGCGGCTACCGCATCTGGGGGCCGCGCCGCGTTGCGTTCACCATATTATGGTTCTGTTGCAAGTTATCCACATCAACATCCCCCCCCAAGGGTTTGATTCTTGCAAAAAAAGGCTGCGTCCGGCAATGTGATGCAGAAATACGGGCAAAAAGACCCGAAACCAGAGGCGTGATCGAAAGGGCAGATCACATGAGCATGAAAAAGACCATTGCGGCCGGTTTGGTCGGCGTTGCCCTGGCAACGACCGCTCCTGCCACGGCCCATTCGGAAGTTCTGCGTGTGATGGCCGGGCAGGCCCAGGGTGCTTTGAACGTACCGATGAACCGCGCGGTTGTCGTGGAAAGCGACGTCCCCTTCTCGGAACTTTCCATCGCGAATCCGGGCATCGCCGATATCTCGACCCTGTCGGACAAGTCCATCTATGTCCTGGGCAAGGCGCCGGGGCGCACGACGCTGACGCTGCTGTCGGCCGAGGGCAAGCTGATCACCAACGTCGAAGTGCAGGTCACCCCCGACATCGGCGAATTCAAAGAGCGGCTCAAGCAGATCCTGCCCGGTGAGAATATCGACGTGCGCACCGCCAATGACGGCATCGTGCTGTCCGGCACGGTCTCGTCGATCACGAAGCTGGACAGCGCGATGGAGCTGGCGAACCGCTATGCGCCCGAGCGCGTGTCGAACCTGATGACCGTGGGCGGAACGCAGCAGGTGATGCTGAAGGTCCGTTTTGCCGAAATGCAACGCTCGGTCGCCAAGAACCTGTCGGCCTCGCTGGGCATCCAGGGGACCGGCTCGAAAGTCGGTGGCTCTATCGGCACCGGCGTTCTGGCGGACGGCACCCAGTTCAACAACTTCTTCAACTCGACCTCAGGGCAGGTCACCTCGCCCAATGAGGCGGCAGGGCGGATGAGCCTAGGCTTTTCCGCCGGCGCGCTGGAATTTGGCGTGCTGCTTGAGGCGCTTGAATCCAAGGGCATGGTGCGCACCCTGGCCGAACCGAACCTGACCGCGCTTTCAGGCCAGGAAGCCAAGTTCCTGGCCGGCGGCGAATATCCGGTTCCCGTGCCCGACAGCGACGGCATCGGTATCGAATACAAGCCCTTCGGCGTCGAGCTGAACTTCACGCCCGTCGTGGTCGACGGCGACATCATCAACCTGACGATCAACGCCTCGGTCAGCTCGATCGACACAACGACCTCGATCGAGGCGAATGGCCTGACCGTCAATGCCTTCAAGCGTCGGGAAACCTCGACCACGGTCGAGATGCGGGACGGGGAAAGCTTTGCCATAGCGGGGCTGTTGCAGGACGATTTCCGCGACAGCAACAGCAGGTGCCATGGATCGGCGACGTTCCAATCCTTGGGGCGCTGTTCCGTTCGGCCGATTACAACGCGCGCAGTCCGAACTCGTGATCATCGTCACGCCGCATCTGGTGACACCGGTCTCGGGCGATGTGCTGGCCCTGCCGACCGACCGGGTCCGCATTCCGACCGAACGTGAGCTGTTCCTTTACGGCGAGGTTGCAGTAAGCCCAAGAAGGGTGCCGCAGGCGAAGTGGCGCGGCAGGACTTCTCGTCGCCCTATGGCTATGTGATGGAGTGAGGCGGATGCAGCGCGGATTGGGAAGCCTACTTGCGACGACCGCCCTTCTGGCCCTTGCGGCCTGCGGCGACACTTCGACCAGCTTCGACAAGGAACTGGGTTCCGAGGTGGACAAGGGCCAGTTCGGCAATGCCACGATGAACAACACGCTCTTGATGACCGGCGAGATGGAATACACCGTCGCGCTGGCCCAGCGGTTCAATGCTGAAGTCGAAGACACCGTGACCTTCGCCTTCGACAGCGCCACGCTTTCGCCCGACGCAGAGCAGATTCTGCTGAAACAGGCGAATTTCATCAAGCAGTTCCCCGAAGTCCGCTTCAAGGTCTTCGGCCATACCGACCTCGTCGGCAGCCAGAGCTACAATTACAATCTGGGCCTGCGCCGCGCGAAGGCCGTGGTCAATTTCCTGGTCGCGCAGGGCATTTCGCGCTCGCGGCTTGAGGCCCTGGTCAGCTATGGCAAGACCCGCCCGATCATCCAGACCAGCGAACCCGAGATGCGCAACCGCCGCACGGTCACCGAGGTTTCTGGCTTCGTGAAGAACAATCCGCTGGTCCTGAACGGCAAATATGCCCAGATCGTCTGGCGCACCTATGCCAATCCGCCGACCACCAACTCGCTGGCCGAGCGTCCGCATCCGGCCAATGTCGAGGTTGTCTCGCAGACCAACCCCTCGGGCGGCTGAGACGGTTCAGGGGAAAGCGTGGAACACTGCGGCCGGGCGCCATCGCCCGGCCTTTTTCATGCGGGCGCTGCACCGCAGAAAGAGAATTGCCGACAAATTCCTGTGGATGAATTTCGGTTAACAGTCCACGGGTTAATGCGACCGCAAGATTCCACGGATTATCTCCGGTTCGGCCCCAATCTCGCCGCTATCGCCCTGCACCTTGCCGGCAATGGGAACGATCATTCGGGTCAGAAGACCCTGCTGCGTGTGTCCGGGGCCGTACGATTCTTGCCGCATTCCTGTGGCATCGAAAGCCTTGCGATGCCGCCACTGAAAGGACGTGAGGCAGATGACAAGCGTGGCGACCTTGCAACCGGATCCGGCGCCGATCGTCGCGTGCACTGTTTCGCGCGACGTTCAGAATTTCGAGATCCTCATCGACGATATGGAATCCGAACTGGGCGAGGCCTGGGGGGATCTGAGCTTTGACGATGCGGCGATCTTTCTGGATCAACCCGATTCCGCCACGCTGGAATTCATCGCGGTCGCGGTCGATGCCGCCGATGAAGGCGATCTGAGCCGGATTTCCGCCGTGATCCGCGCCGCCAAGGCGCGCAGGGTGCGCGTCATCCTTGTCGCGTCCGAGATCAGCCCGATGGCGCTGCATCAGCTGATGCGCCTGGGTGCCGACGATTTCGTTCCCTATCCCCTGCCCGAAGGCGCGCTGCATGATGCGGTCGAACGCATCCGCAAGCCGGAACCCGCAGCGGTCGCCCCTGCCCCCGCCGCCGCGCAGGCGGCCCCGTTGGAAGAAGGGGCAGGCCCCGCGCCCAGTTTCAAGGCCAAGGGCGACCGTCAGGGCGTGCTGCTGCCGGTGCACGGCATGGCCGGCGGCACGGGGTCGTCCACGTTTGCGGCGAATCTGGCCTGGGAACTGGCGACAGTGGCCAAGGCCGATAGTCCGCGGGTCTGCTTGCTGGACCTTGATTTCCAATATGGCTCGATCGCCACCTATCTCGACCTGCCCCGCAAGGAGGCCGTGTTCGAGGTGCTGACCGATCCCGGCTCGCAGGACAGCGACAGCCTGTTGAAATCGCTGCAAACCTACAATGACAAGCTGTATGTCTTCACCGCCCCTGCCGATATGCTGCCCTTGGACATCATCTCGGGCGAGGATCTGGGTCGGCTGATCGACCTCTTGCTGGCGAATTTCGATTTCGTGGTCATCGACATGCCCTCGACCGTGGTGTCCTGGACCGAGGCGGTGCTGACCCGCAGCCATGTCTATTTCGGCCTTCTCGACCTTGACCTGCGCTCGGCGCAGAACATCCTGCGTTTCGTGCGCGCGCTCAAGGCCGAGGCCCTGCCCTTCGAGAAGCTGCGCTACGTCCTGAACCGCGCCCCGCGCTTCACCGATCTTTCGGCGAAAAGCCGGGTCAAGCGCATGGCGGAAAGCCTGGACATCGACATCGAGGTGCAACTGCCCGATGGCGGCGCGCAGGTCACGCAGGCCAATGATCACGGCCTGCCCCTGGCCGAAAGCGCGGCCAAGAATCCGCTGCGCAAGGAACTGCAAAAGCTCGCAAAATCGCTCTACGACCTGAACAAGGCCGCGGCGAGCGCCAGGTCGTAACCCGGGGGACCCCAAACGTGTTCAGCCGTTTCAAGAAAGACGCAGGCACCCGCCGCCGCCCGCCGCGCAGCGCTGCCGCCCCGCAGCCGCCAGGCCGCGCCGAAGCCCGGCCGCGCGATGCGGCCGGTCTCGCCCACGCAAGCCACGCGCAGCCCGCCGAGGCGTGGCTGCGACAAGGAAGCCAAGCGCAAGCAGCGGCTGATGGAGCTGAAGCTCGAGATCACAGCGCTGCTTGAGACGCTGAACCTTGCCGCGCTGCGAAATGCCTACGGAGCAGAACCTGAAGGGCGAATCGCGGCCCTTGCGGCGAGGCGCTGAGAACGAATGTCCATCGCGCTGAACAAGGACGACCGCGCGACGCTCAATCAGGAACTTTATGACGAGGTTATGGGGCTTGGCCCGCTGGAGCCGCTGCTGAAAGACGAGACGGTCAACGATATCCTTGGTGAACGGGCCGAAGCCGGTCTCTTAGTCGAACGCGCGGGCAAGCTGCGAACTGTCGAGTACCTTCCGCGACGAACGCCACCTGTTGCGGATCATCGACAAGATCGTTTCGGCGGTGGGCCGCCGTGTCGATGAATCGAACCCCTATTGCGACGCCCGCCTTGCCGACGGGTCGCGCTTCAACTGCATGGTTCCGCCCGTGGCGGTGGACGGCAGCCTGGTGTCGATCCGGAAGTTCAAGAAGGAAAAGCTTGCCATTTCGGACCTTGTCCGCTTCGGGGCCTTTACCGAGGAGATGGCCGCCTATCTGCAAGCCGCCGTGTCCTGCCGCCTGAATGTCATCGTCTCGGGCGGGACGGGTTCGGGCAAGACCACCACGCTCAACGCGCTGTCGTCGTTCATCGACAACACCGAACGCGTGCTGACCATCGAGGACACGGCCGAACTTCAATTGCAGCAGGTCCACGTGGGCCGCATGGAAAGCCGCCCCGCCAACGTCGAAGGCAAGGGCGCCGTGACCCAGCGCGACTGTCTGCGCAACGCGCTGCGGATGCGCCCCGACCGGATCATCGTGGGCGAAACGCGCGGCGAGGAAGTCATCGACATGTTGCAGGCCATGAACACGGGCCATGACGGGTCGATGACCACGATCCACGCCAACAGCGCGCGCGACGGGATCAGCCGCCTTGAAAACATGGTGGCGATGGCGGGCATCGAAATGCCGCTGAAGGCTGTGCGCAGCCAGATCGCAAGCGCGGTCAACCTGATCGTGCAGGCCAGCCGCCTGCAAGACGGCTCGCGCCGCATGGTCAGCATCACCGAGATTACCGGGATGGAAGGCGAGGTGATTTCCATGCAGGAAATCTTCCGCTTCGAGCGGCTTGGCGTCGAACCGAACGGCAAAATCATCGGCCGTTTCAACGCGACGGGCTTCGCAGCGCCTATTCGGATCGCTTCCGCAGTGGGGCTTTGACCTGCCGCCGTCGATCTATGAACCGATCGTCTAAGAGGTAGAAGTCCCATGGAAATCCGGCAGCACCGCTGATCTACATCATGATCTTCGTGGCCGTGGTGGTCCTTGTCGAAGGGATCTATCTGACCGTATTCGGCAAATCGATCAGCCTGAACAGCCGCGTCAGCCGCCGTCTTGCGCTGTTGGAAAAGAACCAGAACCGCGAGCAGGTGCTGGAACAGCTCCGCAAGGAGATGAAGCAGCACCTGTCGTCGCGTTCGATCCCGCTCTACTCGATCCTGGCCAAGAAGGCGCAGCGCGCGAACATCGCCTTTTCGCCCCGGGCGCTCGTCGGCATCATGGCCGGCCTGTCGGTCTTTGCCTTCCTGCTTCTGACCGTCGGCACCGCCGCCGAAATGGGCGTGCGGGTGATCGTTTCCATCGTGATGGGTGTGGGCGGGGTCTATTTCTGGGTCAACAAAAAGGCCAAGAAGCGCATGTCGCTGCTTGAGGAACAGCTTCCCGATGCGGTCGAGCTGATGGTCCGGTCGCTGCGCGTGGGGCACCCGTTCTCATCCGCCATCGGCATCGTCGCCAAGGAAATCCCCGATCCGCTGGGATCGGAATTCGGCGTCATCGCCGACGAGGCCGCCTATGGCCGCGACGTTTCGGAAGCCTCAAGCCTTTGCCGAACGGATGGACAGCCAGGACCTGCGTTTTCCTTGCCGTCGCGGTGACGATCCAGCAGCAATCGGGCGGCAACCTTGCCGAGATCCTCGAAGGTTTGGCCAAGGTGATCCGCTCGCGGTTCAAGCTGTTCCGCCGGGTGCGCGCCATCACGGCCGAGGCGAAATGGTCGGGCATGTTCCTGTCGGCCTTCCCGATCCTTGCCCTGGTGATGATCAACGTCATCCAGCCCAATTACTATGATGATGTCCGCCAGACCGCCGCGTTCATTCCTGCCGCGCTGGTCGTCTGCGCCTTCCTCATCATCAACGTGATCTTCATGAAGATCATGGTCAACATCAAGGTCTGAGGCCGCGCCATGCTGTCCACCGTCAACACCTTTCTGGTCGAGAAACTGGGGCCTTGCCGCTGATCGCGGTCATGCTGGGGATCCTGCTGATCCTCGTCACCCTGCCAACGATGCTGCGCAAGCAACGCGACCGGTTCGCCGAGCTGAAGCATGAGGCCCGCCAGAAATCGGGGGGCGAGGACAAGAAGCTGCGCCGCGGCGGCCAGGCCGACAAGCTTGAGAAATACGCGCAGTTCCTTGAACCGCAAAAGGCCGAGGAATTTTCGGCGGTGCGGATGAAGCTGCTGCGCGCGGGCTACCCCGACAAAGGCGCGGTGCGGGTGTTTCACGCGGCCAAGATGGTGCTGGGCGTGGGGGCCCTGGCGCTGGGGCTGATCTACGCCATGGTGCAGTCGGCCACGACCGAAGTCTCGACCCAGTCGATGATCCTTTACACCCTGGTGCCCGGCGCCATCGGCTATTACATGCCGCAATACTGGGTCACCAAGCGCATGGCCAAGCGCCAGAACGAGATCGTCGAGGGCTTTCCCGATGCGCTCGACATGATGCTGGTCTGCGTCGAGGCGGGCCAATCGCTGGACCAGTCGATCAGCCGCGTCGCGAATGAAAGCCGGGCGGGCTATCCCGCGCTTGCCGACGAGTTCGAGATGGTCGCCCATGAGGTCAAGGCCGGCAAAGAGCGTGTGACCGTGCTCAAGGACATGTCGGACCGCGTCGGCATCCCGGATGTCGCCTCTTTCGTGACCACCCTGGTGCAATCGGCCACTTTCGGCACCTCGATCGCGGATGCCTTGCGTGTCTATTCTGCCGATATGCGCGACAAGCGGGTGATGCGGGCCGAGGAAAAGGCAAACATGTTGCCGACGAAGCTTACTCTTGGCACAATGCTGTTTACCGTCCCGCCGCTGATGATCATCCTGATCGGCCCTTCGGTCTATGGCATCGCCACGATGCTGGGGCAAATGGGGCCTGGCGGCCCGTGAGGGCAGAGTGACAAGAACAGGCGTAACCGCGCTGATCGTTGCAAGTTTGCTGGCCGCCTGTGGCAACACGGGCTGGCCTGTGGGCGGCGGCCGTAGCCGCAACACGTAGCGCTGACCGCGTGCGTGGTGTGGACGGCTTGCTGGTCGGCCACGGCGAGCCGCCGGAGAGCCGGAACTGGCGCTCAAGCCTATCTGCGCCGGCGGCGAGGCGGCATCACCGTCATCGCTTTCCGCCATCGGCTCGGCCAATCTGGCGCTTGGCCGTCTGGGCCAGGCCGAACAGATCCTGCGCCGCGCACTGGAACAGGACCCGACCTTCGTGCCCGCGCTGAACAATCTGGGCTGCGTGCTGATGGAGCGCGGCAAGGTCGGCGAGGCCCGCGTCGTCTTCCAGCAGGCCTATGCGCTGGACAGTGGCGATTCCGACTCGATCCGCGAAAATCTGAAACTGGCTATCGCGCGCAGCGAGACCCCGGCCTATGATGCCGGTGAGGAAGAAGATGCAGGCACGTTCCAGCTCGTGCGCCGGGAGAAGGGACAATATGTCCTTCTGACCCAGCTGTAGGGCCAAGGAACGGCGAATGACCCCCGGTTCCGGCCGGGCGGACAAAGATGGAAGACGGGCAGTCAACGAAAAGGACGCGAAATGCGCCACCCTGCTTTGCTTGTTCTGTGCCTTGCGGGCACAACCGCGCTTGCCGCCTGCAACAAGGGCATGTCCGATGCCGAAGTGCAGCGGGCGGTGAAGGACGTCAACGTCATTGACGAAAGCAATCTCAACGACATCATGCTGACGGTGGGCGACCCCAATCAGGCGGTGGCCTATTTCCAGAACTCGCTGCAGAAAGATCCGGGCCGGGTCGATCTGATGCGCGGTCTGGCCAAGTCGCTGGTGCGGGCGCAAAAGCCGCTTGAGGCGGCGAAAGTCTGGGAAACCGTCGTCGCCAGCGCCGAGGGCACCAATGACGACAAGGTCATGCTGGCGTGCCCAGATCCGCGCCAACCTGTGGGACAAGGCCAAGGCCACGCTGTCCAGCGTGCCGCCGACGCATGAAACCTATGACCGCTACCGCCTTGAGGCGATGGTCGCCGATGCGGACAAGAACTGGAAGAAGGCCGACAGTTTCTATGAAATCGCCGCCGGCCTGACCGCCAAGCCTGCGGGCGTTCTGAACAACTGGGGCTTTTCCAAGCTGACCCGCAAGGATTACACCGGCGCCGAAAAACTGTTCCAGCAGGCGCTGACCTATGAGCCGGGCCTGTTTACCGCCAAGAACAACCTGGTCCTCTCCCGCGCGGCGCAGCGCAAATACGATCTGCCCGTGGTCGAGATGACCCAGACCGAACGGGCCGAGCTGCTGTACACCTTGGCCTTGGCCGCGATCAAGAATGGCGATGTCTCGGTTGGCAAGGGCCTGTTGCAGCAGGCGATCGACACCCATCCGCAATATTTTGAGGCCGCCTCGCGCAGCCTTGCGGCGCTGGACGCCAACGTGGCGGGATAAGGGATGGAGTTCGCCCTGCCGCCGGTCCGGCTTGCGCTGGTTTTCCTGCCCTTCGTGATCCCGATCTGCATCTGGGTCGCCTGGTCTGACATGAAGTTCATGAAGATCCCGAACAAGGCGGTTCTGGCCATGGCGGCGCTTTGGCCGCTGCTGGGCTGGATCGCCCTGCCCTTGCACCTGTGGCTCTGGGGCTTCGCGCTTCTGGCCATTGTGCTGGTGGCGGGGTTCCTGGCGAATATCGTCGGACTGTTCGGCGCGGGCGATGCGAAATTCGCCGCCGCCATGGCGCCGGTCTTCGTCGGCGGCGATATCCGCCTGATTGCGGCGCTTTATGCCGCCTGCTCGCTGGCGGCCTTTGCCGCGCATCGGGCGATGAAGCATATCCCCGCCTTCCGCGCCGCGACCCCCGACTGGAAAAGTTGGATCCAGCAAAAAATTCCCCATGGGCCTCGCCCTGGCCGGGATGCTGCTTTTCTATCTGCTCGCCGCCTTCCTG
This sequence comes from Tetmemena sp. SeJ-2015, assembly GCA_027382625.1. Lineage (NCBI taxonomy): Eukaryota > Ciliophora > Spirotrichea > Sporadotrichida > Oxytrichidae > Tetmemena > Tetmemena sp. SeJ-2015. Next base: position 90,300 of record JAJKFJ010021845.1, on the reverse strand, counting down.
CCCAAAGGCTGACATTTTTCGGGGTCAGGATGGCTGATGGGGCAGTTTGCCCCGTCATTGTCATTTCGGGGGCAACAGATGAACGTCCAGGTCAATACGGCGCCGGGTGCCATCGGGCGTGCAGCCTCCGTGAACCCGCGCAGCCTGGCCGAGACCGGCATCAACACCGTGATCCTGCGCGACCTTCTGTTGAAGACGATGTTCCGCACCAACCTGGACCTCGTCTCGGCCATCGCGAAAACCATCTGCCTGTCTGTGCCGCTGACGCAGGAACTGGTCGAACTGGCCCGCAGCCAGCGCCTCTTGGAGGCGACCGGCACGCTTCACGCCAATGCCGGCAATGAGATGGGCTATCAGTTGACCGATGCCGGCAAGAGCCGCGCCCTGGATGCCCTGTCGCAATCGGAATATTACGGCGCCTGCCCGGTGCCGCTGGATCAATATGCCGAACAGATCAAGCGCCAGTCGATCCGCAACATCAAGCTGACGCGCGAGCAGCTTCTGTCGGGCATGGGCCATCTGATCCTGCCCGAGGATTTGATCGACAACCTTGGCCCCGCCGTCACCTCGGGGCGGTCGATCCTGATGTATGGACCGCCGGGGAACGGGAAATCCTCGATCTCGAACGGCATCCGCGCTGCCATCGGTGACAAGGTCTATGTGCCGCGCGCCATCGAATATTCCGGCCAGATCATCTCGGTCTACGATCCCATCGTCCATGCCGCAGCCGAAGCTGCGGTGGACGACCCGACAAGCCTGCGCCGCACGTCGAACCGCTTTGACAACCGCTATGTCTATTGCGAGCGGCCCTCGGTCATCACCGGCGGCGAACTGTCGCTCGACATGCTGGACCTGGCCTATAACCCCACGGCGCGGACCTATACGGCGCCGCTGCAACTGAAGGCCACGGGCGGTATCTTCATCGTGGACGACCTTGGTCGCCAATCCGAGCCGCCGCAAAAGCTGGTCAACCGCTGGATCGTCCCGCTCGAGGAATCGCGCGATATCCTCGCGCTGCAATCGGGCGAGAAGTTCACCGTGCCCTTCGACACGCTGGTGATCTTTTCCACCAACTTCCACCCCAACGAAATCTTTGACGGCGCGGCGCTGCGGCGGATCTTTTTCAAGATCAAGATCGACGGGCCAAATCAGGAGAACTTCCTGAAGATCTTCGCCCTCGTCGCGCGCAAGAAGAAGATCCCGCTGGATGAAAAGGCCCTGATGCATCTGCTGAAGGACCGCTTCCCCACGATCAACATGAACTACGCCAATTACATGCCAACCTTCCTGATCGACCAGATGATCGCGATCTGCGAATTCGAGGGCATCCCCTATCAGATGACGCCCGAGCTGATCGACCGCGCATGGGCCAACATGTTCGTCAAGCAAGAGGCGATCGCGCGCTAAAGCTGGAAGGCGGTGGCCTGGCTGGCCTTGTGGTCGACCACCGTCCCCGACCCATCCAGCTTGTCGCGTTCGGTCTTCAGGATGATCATCCGGTCAGGATCAATCCAGATCTGGCTGAGAATGGCTCCGCTGCCATCCAGAAAATCCTGTCTCTGGTCCAGATGGATAACCGATACCGTGCAATCGCCCACCGCCAGCGCCTCGACTCCCGTGGCAGCGGAGGGTGTACGCATCGCAAGCTGAGATGCTGCCCGACGGGTCGGCGAGATGGCGCTGAGAACGACATCCTGCTTCGACGGCAGGTCCTGCGGGCAGGCAGTTGCGGCGAAGCCATGTCCAGGCAGCGCCGTCTCGCCATTGACCAGGTTCAATGTGTAAAGGCCATAGGTCGATTGCATGACGGTCACGCTTCCATCGGCAAAGGTCGTGACCGACTCAAGCTTGTCGTCGTCGATGGCGTAGCCATGCTCGACCAGCGCATCCCCGTAGATCACCCGTGATGGCATCTGCTTTGGGGCGGGGCATTCGGCCAAAGCCGGGCAGGCAAGCATCGCGCAGGCTGCAAGGGCGGGTGTCATACGCATGGCGAACCTCGGGGTGAAAGGTTGCGGGCCTGACCGAAGCCTACTCCCGCCCCCCCGAGTCGCGCGAGTTATTCCAGCGCGATCACTTCCTGACCCTTGACCTCGCCCTTATCGGCGATCTCGCTTTTCAGCGTGATCAGGCTGGGCAGGTGGATCCATTTGGTATTGTCGCCCAAGGGGCGGCCCGCCTCGTTGTTCTTCACCAGCACTTTCAGCGCCGGATAGGTGCAACCCGCGACGGTCACGTCCTCCTCCCCAGAACCTCGACATCAGCGGTGAAGGGGCGCGGCGGCAGGAACCCTGGCGTGGTGAGCACCCCCTGGGCATGAAAACGCGCCCCCGGCACCAGTTCGGCCACGCCGGGGCAATGCCGTCTTCCACTCGAACACAGCCCCCTCGCCGTCGCGCAGCGCGGTCAGCGTGAAGAGGGCCCCCTGCACCGTCATTTCCACGGTCTTGCCGGTTTCGACCACGGTCTGGCGATAAAGCAGCGTGTCGGGCTTGCGGTCCACAACCTCGACCACGGCGCCGGAATTGTAGGTGGCTTTCTGAATGATCCCGGACAGTCGGCCAGGGCCGCGCCCGGAAGGGCAAGGGAAAGCGCAAGGGCAAAAGAACGGGTCATGGAAATCTCCTGAACTCGCGCCAGAATGGGGGCACGTTCCGCGCCGTGCAAGACGGGAAACCGCAGGGTCAGAAGGTCAGCACGCCCTTTTCCGTCACGATCGCATCAAGCCTCTGGTCGGTCGGCTCGATCGGCACGGCGTCCATTTCCCTGTGCGGCAAAGGCGAACCACGGCAAACGTCGGGCGTTTGGCCCGCGCCCTTCCAGCGTGCGGTCGTAGAAGCCGCCGCCATAGCCCAGCCGGTAGCCGCGGGCATCAAAGGCGACCAGCGGCACGATCAGCACTTCCGGCTCGATCCAGGCGCCCTCGGCCGGGATCATGGCTTTGAATGCGCCTTCAACCAGAGCGCAGCCCGGCGCCCATTCGCGGAATCTCAGCGCCTGTCCGCCCCGAGGATCACCGGAACCCCACCGCGCCCTGATGCGCGGTCATCGCGTGCAAGGGGTCGATCTCGGTCCGCATGGCCATATAGCCCGCCAGCGGCTTCTGACGATGGTCAGACAGGAAATCCGCAAGGATTTCAGCCGCCTGCCCCTGCCCCTTCATGTAGGCGTCCTTGCGCGCGGCAAAGGCGCGGGCGCGGGCCTCGGATTTGACAGCGAAAGATCGGTCATAGCAGCACCACGTCGCAAGGCCCAGGGAGGCCAGATAGCCCATCACATCGGTCAGGGTGGTCACGAAAGTCCCCGAGGCCAGGGCCGGGTCCAGCCCCAGGGGCTCCAGCGTCAGGGGACCGACCCCCCAGCGCCGCGACATCTGATTGACGATCATCGCCGGCCAGCACGAAACCCAATGCCAGGTCGCCAAAGATAGACCCGGCAGCCCAGGATCACCGCCAGCCCCAGCCCGTTCAAAAGCCCGCCGCCAGCTCGCGCCGGACCACGCCGGCCGGCATTGGCCCGCGTCAGTCGCGGTCGCCAAGGGCCCGCACCGCAACGGCCAGCGATTGCGTCCCCGCGATGCCGCCGGTCGAGGCGACGATGGGCATGACCGCCGCCAGCGCCACAAGCCCGGCGATGGTCGACTGGAACTGGCTGATCACGATGGCAGAGAAGCTGGCGGTGAAGAGATTCGCCACCAGCCAGGGCAGGCGCTGCTTCACGGTCTCGACCGGCCCGTCGGCCACGGTCGATTCGTCGCCCACGCCCGCCAGACGCAGCATGTCTTCCTGATGCTCCTCGTCCAGCACGTTCATCGCGTCGTCGATGGTGATGACGCCGACGAGGCGGTCGTTTTCATCGACCACGGGGCAGGAGATCAGGTGATACTGGTTGAAGATATAGGCCACATCGGCCTCGGGATCGGTCGCGACGACGGTGCGGAAACTGTCTTCGACGATGTCTTTCAGCTTCACGTCGCGGTTCGATGACAGGATGCGGCCCAGCGTGACATATCCTGTGGGCTTCATCCGCGGATCGGTCAGGATCACATGATAGAACTGGTCGGGCAGCCAGTCGGCCGAACGCATATGGTCAATCGCGTCGCCCACCGTCCAGTGCTCCGGCCCCACCACCGTCTCGCGCTGCATCAGGCGTCCGGCGGAATATTCCGGGTAGGACAGCGCCTGTTCGACAGCGACCCGGTCGCTGTCATCCAGCGCCTCAAGGATCTTTTCCTGCGCCGGCTCGTCGAGATCTTCCAGAATATCGACGACATCGTCGGTTTCCAGCTCGCGCATCGCCTCGGCGACGCGCGCTTCCGGCAGCGCCTCGATCACCTCTTCGCGGATCGAATCGGACAGTTCCGACAGAACATCGCCCAGCGCCTCGCCCGCGTCGGCGGGATGCCACAGCGCCAAGAGTGCATCGCGTTCGTTAGGGTCGATCTGTTCCAGAAGGTCGGCGATATCGGCGGCGTGCAGCGGCGCCAAAAGCGCGGCAATGCCTGCGGCATCGCCCGCCTCGACCGCGGCCAGCGCGGCGGTCAGGCGCTCCATCGCCGCCTCTTCCTCGTCCAGATCTGCCCGGTCTTCCGCCATGCCGCCCCCGCGTTGATTGCGCGGACCTTAACGGAAGGTGTTTCGGGGAAACAGGGGCAATGGGCGGATTCCCTTTCGCGCGCCATGGCTTATTCTGCCTGTGTCAAAGCGGAGCATGAGATGGCCGATCTTCTGTGCGGACAGGTTCTGTCCTTTGCCGGCGACCCTTTCGAGACGGGCGAAGCGGCGGCGCGGCATCTGGACCAGGGCGCCGTCCTGGTGGACCGGGGCAAGGTCGTGGCTGTCGGCGATGCAAGCGCCCTTCGCGCCGCTCATCCGCAAGCAAAACTGCACGACTATGGCCGCGCCCTGATCACGGCGGGTTTCATCGACGCCCATGTGCATTATCCGCAAACCGCCATCATCGCATCATGGGGCAAGCGGCTGATCGACTGGCTGAACAGCTACACCTTTCCCGAGGAGATGCGCTTTTCCGACCCCGCCTATGCCGATGACATTGCGAACCGCTATCTCGACCTGATCACCGCGCGGGGCACCACCACGGTCTGTTCTTATGCGACGATCCATCCGGCCAGCGTGGATGCGATCTTTACAGCGGCTCAGGCGCGCGGGATGCGGCTTTACGCGGGCAAGACCTGCATGGATCGCAACGCCCCCGAAGGGCTGCGCGACACGCTCGCTTCGGCCTATGACGATTCGAAGCGGCTTTTGGAAAAATGGCACGGGGTTGACCGGCTGTCCTATGTCATCACCCCGCGTTTCTCGCCCACCTCGACGCCCGAGCAGCTTGGGGCGCTTGGCGCGCTTTGGGCCGAGTATCCCGATTGCCTGATGCAGACCCATCTGAGCGAGCAGACCGACGAGATCGACTGGGTCCATGCCCTGCACCCGCAGGCCCGCGACTATCTGGACACTTACGAAACCCAGGGGCTGCTGCGCGAGGGTGCGCTTTACGGCCATGCGATCCATTTGACCGACCGCGAAAGGACAAGGCTGGTCGAGGCGGGGGCGAGCCTTGTGCATTGTCCGACCTCGAACACATTCATCGGGTCGGGGCTGTTCGACATGTCGCTTGCCAGATCGCTGCGCGTGGGGCTTGCCACCGACACGGGGGGGGGATCGAATTTCTCGATGCTGCGCACGATGGCCGCCGCCTATGAGGTCGCGCAATTGCGCGGCCAATCGCTGCATCCGGCCCAGCTTTGGTGGCTGGCAACACAGGGCTCCGCCCGCGCCCTGCGGGCCGAGGATCGCATCGGCAACATCGCCCCCGGCATGGAAGCCGATCTTGTGGTGGTCGATCTGGCCTCGACCCCCGCCATCGAACAGGCGACGCGGCGGGCCGGGACGATCTGGCAGCAGATCTTCCCGACCATCATGATGGGCGATGACCGCGCCATCGCCGCAACCTGGATCAACGGCAGAAAGCTTTGATCCACAAAGAAAAACGCCGCCCGGGCGGGGGCGGCGTTCTGACAGACTGTCGTGCGGATCAGCCCGCAGGCGTCGGATAGACAAAGCCCGAGATCGGGTAGACGCGGCCATAGCTGCCGGGCTGGCTTTCGACCTTGACCGAAGACCAGTCGCCCGCCTTGGAGACATCCACCACCTTCATGGCGGTCGAGACCTGATTGCGCTTCCAATTGGCGTGATTGATCAGCAGTTCGCGGTCATTGACCACATCCGACACCACGGCGACATGACCCATGGGCAGTTTCTTGGTCGAGGAGAACACCATCACCGCGCCCAGTTCGGGCTCATGGCCGCGCTCGTAAACGCCCTTGGCGGCGTTCCACCAGGTTCCGGCATTGCCGCGCAGTTGAACACCCGACAGAGTGCGGGCATAGGGCACGCACCAGACGCGCTGGCCCTTGGCCTTCTTTTCCTTGACCTCGACAAAGGCCAGGGCCTGACGGTCAGCGTCGATGCCGATTTCCTGAAGAGAAAGCGCCGAAGGCGCGGACTTGGTCGACATCGTGGTCGAGCATGCGCCCAGCAACCCCAGCATCGCGCAGACAAGAACCAAACGAGGCGCGAAAGCGCCCGAACGTTTCCCCAGCATCTGTCCCCCAGACGGTGTTTTTCGTTGGGGGCCACTTTCCGCAAGCTCACGCAGGATGCAACATCCTGAAACAGCCGCGTGTGCCACGTGGGCGAGAATCCGCCACTGGTCAGGGCAGGACTCGGCAGCGGGCTGCCTTTGGGCCCCGCGACCAGACAACGCGGGGTCAGAGATCGAGTTCCCAGCCATCGGATAAAAATCGAACTGAAGCGCGATTCCCGTCGCCAGCTCTTCCCAATGCCAGATTTCCTCGGCCGTCACCGCGATCGGCCCGACCGAGGCGATCAGCGTCTCGCCATCCTTCAGCCGCTTCGAGCGAAAGCCCTTGGCGCGCAACACGCGCTCGAACCGCGCCCAGTCGGTCGTTCTCCTCGACGAAGAAGGCGAAATCCACCACCGCGCGTTCGGGCAGCTTCACCCGCGCGACTGGCGGAACGTGTCAAAGGTCTCGCGGCCTGGCGGGCGTAATCATGGCTCATGGCCCCCTCATATCCGCGCCCTGCCCCGCTCAAGCCCGTGCGGGCGCGTCAGCCCGGCGCAGGACACAGGCCCTTGGCCAGGGCGGCATCCGCCCCCCGGCGGACAGGTTGTCCTCCTCGAACGCGCGCGGCGGCAGGCTTTCGGTCACGCCATTCACGGTGCGGCTGTTGGCGCGCAGGTCGACCGAACAGGCGTAGCTTTGTCCGGGGGCCTGAAAATCAGTCAGGATCAGTCATAAGCCACGACTGTATATTGGAAATCCAGAAACTGGACCGAGACGGTTTCCTGAAAGCGATACTGCTCGTCGTCGCTGTCCGTCACGATCTTCAGCGTGCTCGCATCCTGCCCACGGCAAGCTCAAGCCCCTGCTTGTCCCCGCGATGATATTGTCGCGATAGACCAACCGGAGCAACATCCAGTTGCGGCTCGCCTGAAGGCTGGCCGCGTCCATGCCCTGCCATATCCGCAGCCGTGCCTGCCCCCCCTCATCGGTCAAGACGGCGCGGAACACAAAGCCCTGGCCCGAGGCGCCCGCCCAGTTGCCGCTGACCTCGCCCAGAGCGGTCTCGGCCCGCGCGGGAGAAGCCAACGTGGCGCAAAGCATGGGAAGGGCGAAGACAGCGGCGGAAAGCGGTCTGAGAAAGCGGTGCATGAAAAGGGTTCCTTCAACTCTGCCGCCGATGTGCCACGGCGCGGCACGACTGGCAAAGCCGGAAATCCCCACCTTTGGCAGGCGTTGCAGCCGGAAGCGTGACCGCGCGACTGACTTGACCAAAGCCCTGCCGCCCGGTCACATGGCCACATCACAGATCGGAGCCCAAGATGCGCGCCATTTCCATTCTTGCCGCCGCCGCCATGGTGATCAGCCTGTTCCTGCCCTGGCTGGCGATCCAGGGCCTTGGCAGCAGCTTCGTGCCCTATGATCTGGTCAAGGGCCTGAACCCCGATCTGCAACAGGTGCAGGACTTCGTGCAGCAGGCGCCCCCCCTGCTGCTGTGCTTCCTTGGCACTTTCCTGCTTGCCGGCCTATACGTCCTTCTGGCCATTGTCGGCCTGCCCTCGCGGGCGCTGGCCTTCCTGACCGGGGCTTTGGCCGCCGGGATCGTGGCCTATGGCTTTCTTCAGGCGCGCGACGGCGCGCTGTGTTCGGCTCCGACTGCGGCGGCTGTACCGGGGGCGCGGTAACGCGTCCGGAGCGCTGCCGCCGCGTTGTGCGACGTCGGAGGCGCATCCCGGGCTGCCGTCTGATCGGCGTCGGCAGCCAGCGTTAGACCAGTCGCCGCACCAGCCGCGCCTGATCTTCCAGGGCGCGCGGCAGGTCCAGCCGGGCCAAATGCCCGTCGCGCACCACGGCGCGCCCTTCGACGAACAGATCGCGCACCCGCTGCGGCCCGCACAGACCAGCGCCGCCACCGGATCCCAGGCGCCCGAAGCTCGACCCCGCCAGATCCCAGATCGCCAGATCCGCCGCTTGCCGGTGTCAGACTGCCGCAATCGGACCGGCCCAGAACCTGCGCCCCGCCCAGGGTTGCAATCTCAAGCGCCTCGCGCGCGCCCATCGCATCGGCCCCGCGCGCCACACGCTGAAGCAGCATCGCCTGCCGCGCTTCGGCCATCAGGTTGCCTGCGTCATTGCTGGCCGATCCGTCCACACCAAGCCCGACCTTGACGCCCGCATCGCGCATGGCGCGCAGGGGAGCGATCCCCGAACCGAGCCGACAGTTGGAACAGGGGCAATGCGCCACTCCGGTTCCCGTGCGGGCGAAGAGGTCGATTTCGCCCGCGTCCAGCTTGACGCAATGGGCGTGCCAGACATCGTCGCCCGTCCAGCCGAGGTCTTGGGCATATTGCCCCGGACGGCAACCGAATTTCGCCAGGGAATAGGCGATGTCCTCGTCATTCTCGGCCAGATGGGTATGCAGCATCACGCCCTTGTCGCGGGCGAGCAACGCCGCCTCGCGCATCAGGTCGCGGCTGACGGAAAAGGGCGAACATGGGGCAAGACCCACCCGAACCATCGCCCCGTCACGCGGATCGTGGAAGGCGTCGACCACCCGGATCATGTCTTCAAGGATCGCCGCCTCGCCTTCCACCAGCGCATCGGGCGGCAACCCGCCCGCGCTTTCGCCAATGCTCATCGCGCCGCGGGTCGGGTGAAAGCGCAGGCCGACCTCGCCCGCCGCCTCGATCGTATCCTCGAGCCGCGCGCCGTTGGGGTAGAGATAGAGGTGGTCCGAGGTCAGCGAACAGCCCGACAGCGCCAGCTCGGCCAGCCCGATGCGGGCCGAGCTGCGCATCTCCTCCGGTCCGAACCGCGCCCAGATGCGTAAAGCTCTGACAGCCGAACGCAGCGCATCCTGCCCGCCCGGCACGGCACGGGTCAGGGTCTGAACAGGTGATGATGGGTGTTGACCAGGCCGGGCGTGACGACGCAGCCCTGGGCCTGAACGATCTCGGCACCGGCGGGCGCCGCCAGCCCCTGCCCGACAGCGGCGATCACGCCGCCGCGGATCAGGACATCGCCCCCCGCGATCTCGCGCCTTGCGGCATCCATCGTGACAATCGCGGTTGCGTTGCGGATCAGGATATCGGCCATGCCTTCCCCTTGGCCCCAGCGGGCCGCCCCTTCGGTTGATCGGGACCCGCGGGCCGACAGAAGGGGGGAAGGACTTGGGCGCCGCCCTGCGGTTCTAGCGCAAAGGCGGCGCGGTCTCAATCATTGTGGGCGTAAAATGCGGACCATTGCCCGGCACGGCGAGCCACGTCAGCCCGCGTTCAGCAAGGCCAGCGCCTCGGCATGGATCTGCGGGTTGGGCCCCGGCCAGGACGCGGCGCCCATCGGCGGGCCTGCCCTGCCAACGGGCGATGCGGGCTTCACGCGATGGGCGCCTGCACGTCACAGGCTGCAGCCGGCTCGATCACAAGGTCGATCTGCCCCGCCGCGATCAGCGCATAGGGATAACAATCCATACATAGCGCACCAGCCGCGCCTTGGGCGCCACCCGCCGGAAGCCGCGCCCTTTCCCCGGCCTGCCGACCTCGGGAAGGTCGTGAACAGGATCGCTTCCGACAGGGCGCGCGCGGGCCGCGTGCGCAGCGGCATCTCGCCGCGCGGCCCGGTCAGCCGGGCGCGCCCGAAGCCGCCCTCGAAGCGTTCGCCGATATGCGGCTGATCGATCAGGCCGTATAGCGGGCGCATTTCTGGCCCGGTCGCATCGGCGACCGAGATCAGCACCCCCCAGGTCGGCGTGCCGGAAATATAGCCGCGCGTGCCGTCGATTGGGCCCAAACCCACCCAGCACAGGCCGCTGGTGCCGGGGCTGGTCCCATAACTCCTCGCCGGGGATGCCGTCCTGCGGGCGGCGGGCCAAAATGCGGCCATCTGGCTCGGACAGCCGGTCGGCGACGGTGACGGGATCGAACCGCGCGCTTTCCTTGTTTTCGGCGTCCCAGCCGGCCTGCCGGAAATGCCAACAGCGTCGCCGCCCGCCCGGGGCCATGGGCCCAGCTCATCTGCCACATCGGCCTTTCCCTCGGCCAAAAAACCGTGTCGATCTTCATGTCACCCCCGCCAAGCCTGCACCCCAGAAAGACGCCACCCCCGGCGCTATCTCTCGCCGGGGGTGGGGTCAAGCTTGGCGCAAGAACCGAGGGGTCCGCTTCTGCTGGATTGGCCTTCAAGGGCACTGGCAGGCGCGTCGCGACCCGCCGGGAGGCCGGTTCGGCCCCCCTGACCCTCAAGGGTTCAGCTAGGCGGCGTCCGACAGGACGCGGGCGAGGTCGAAGAGGCGGCGGCGCTGCGCTTCGGGGATGGCGTAGTAGGACCGGACGAGTTCCAGCGCCTCTTTGTCGGCCATCATGTCGCCTGTGCGGGCCGGGCCGCTTACTGTCGTTCAGACCTCGAAAAAGAAGGCGATCTGGACACCCAGCGCATCCGCGATATCCCAAAGCCGGGAGGCGCTGACACGGTTCATGCCCGGTCTCATATTTCTGGATCTGCTGGAACTTGATACCGACCTTGTCGGCCAATTGCTGTTGCGTCATGCCCACCATCCAGCGACGATGCCGGATGCGCTTGCCCACATGGGCGTCCACGGGGTGCTTCATACTTCACTCCGTGGTTGCGCAGAAATTGCGCGGGTCCCCTCGGTTAATGATAAGCATGAATCGTGCCAACAGTGTCGATTCCTGAAAGAATCACCAGATTCCCCCAAAGTTCGTAAAAACCTGTCCATTTCGACAGGTACAATTATTCGACTGTACAATCTTTGTGCACAGGGCCAGGTTTAACGTCAGGGGATGCCTTACCTTGACGGCACTCGCCTTTTGAGAGTTTTGCAAATTGCATTGCATTTTGAGTAGCATCCTGAAATCCACTGCCGGGACAACCGCCCCTCCCAGCGCAAGCGCGACATCCGTTCCAATGGCGCAGCGCCCCCCGCCCCGTTAGTCTTGGCCCGGTATCACCGCCAAGGATGAGGGCAATATGCAGGCCTGGACCGTTGCCAAGCTCAACAGCCAACCGCTGATTGCGGCAATTCCACGTCCCGAGCCCGGGCCGGGCGAAGTGCTGCTGCGCGTCGCCGCTGCGGGGTTGAACTTCGCCGATCTGCTCATGCTGCAAGGCCGCTACCAGACCCGCCCCGCGCCGCCTTTCGTGCCGGGGCTGGAACTGGCCGGAACGGTGCTGCAGGCCGGCCCCGGGACCAAGGCGCCGCCCCCCGGCACCAGGGTCGCTGCCTATGCAGGCCTTGGCGGCTTCGCCGAATATGCCGTCGTGCCGGTCGACCGGCTGCCTGCCCCTGCCCGCCACCATGCCGTTCGCCGTCGCCGCCGGTTTCCAGATCGCCTATGGCACGTCGCATCTGGCGCTGACGCATCTGGCACGGCTGCAACGGCGAGACGCTGTCGTCACCGGCGCCGCAGGCGGTGTCGGGCTGACCGCAGTCGAGATCGGTCATCTGCTGGGCGCGCGGTCATCGCCTCGGTGCGCGGGGTGGACAAGGCTGAAATCGCGCGCAAAGCCGGCGCCAGAGACGGTGATCGACAGCGAGGCCCATCCTGGCGGCGACGGCCTGAAAGAGGCCCTGCGCGCCCTGGGCAGCCTGGATGTCACCTATGACACGGTCGGCGGCCCCGGCTTTGATGCCGCGCTGCGCGCGACCCGGCCCGGCGGCGGATGCTGGCCATCGGCTTTGCCGGGGGCGAGGTGCCGAAAAGTGGCGCTAAAACCGTTTTCTTGTCCGAAACATCACCTTTCCCGCGGGCCGGGGGGGGTTTGGGCGCCTATCCCGGAATTTCGCCCCCGGGGGTGATGACGGCCAGCCTGGCCCAAAATTGACCGCGGGTGGGGAAGGGGGCCGCCTTTCCCCCCATGTCCCCATGTCCTCCCCCTTTTGGAAAAGCCTCCCTACGGCCGGGCCCTTTCTGCGCGACCGGCCCCAAACCGGGAAAAGGTTTCTTTTCCCCCTTGCGGGTCGACCCCTCAGAAAGGAATAGGCGCAGCCCCCACCCTTGGGAAACCAAGAGGCAGTCATCACCTCTTTCCGCGCCGCCTTGATCCCCCCGGAAAAAAAAGGGCAAATCTGTGTCTGCCCCAAAACCCCCCCGGGCCCAGGCAAAAATTTGTCAACCGGGCCCGATCGCCGCCGTCCCTCGGGAAATTTTCCCCCCAAAAATTCCGCCCCAAAACCGGAAAAGGTCGGGCCCGCGCCCCCGTCCCCTTAAACCCCCCCCTTTTCGCCGCCCCCCGTTTTGGCCCCGGGGGAATCCCCCCCCCGCGCCCCCCGGGCGCCCGGGCGTTTGGATGCCCTTTCAAAGGGCCCCCCGGGGGGTCCCCCTGGGCCCGGGGGCCCTGCAGGCCAAAATTCCAACCCCGGGGGTTTGCCGGGGGGGGGGGCCCCGGCCCCAAATGTTTTTCCGGGGTCGGATCACGTCTTAATCCCCCCGCGCGCCAGACCCCTTTTTTTCCAAGGCCCGTAAAACCCGGAGGCAGGTTGATCCGAAACCCCGGGATTACATTCACCCGTTTCCATGATCAGGGGGAAATCATCGGGTTTTTAAACCACGTCAGGGGCCCACGCCCAGCCGGATTTCGCCCCATAGGCGCCCATCCCCATCCGGGGGGTTCCAGCGCCTCGCCCATTCAGCCCCAAGCATCCGCCGCCCATAGGACGAAGTTGCTTCGCCCCCCGGCCAAAGGGGGCCCCAGTTTTGCGCGCCGCGCGCAGGAACAGCGTCTGGCCCAGCGCCTCTTCCAGACGCTTGAGCTGCATCGACACCGCCGATTGCGTCAGGTTCAGGAAGCCCGCCGCCCGCGTCACCCCGCCCACTTCGGCGACAGTGACAAAGGCGCGCAGCGCGGTCAGGTCGAGGTTGCGCGGCATATCAAGATCCTTGATGAATCATATCACGAACATTCGTTTCCATCATAGAACGCCCAACATTACCTATCAAGCATCCTGATGCAGAACCCCCACAGACTCACAAGCCATGATGAAAGGATGAAACGATGTTCGCCCCCGCCGCCGCCCGCAAGCCACCCCGCCGCCTGGCCCTGCCGCGCCTGCTGTTGCGCCTTCTCGCGTGGCGCCACGAGGCGCGGCAAAAGGCCCGCCTGCGCCTTCTCGACGACCGGCTCTTGCAAGACATCGGCGTCACCCGCGCCGCGGCCGAGGCAGAAGCCGACCGCCCCTTGTGGGATTCCCCGGCGCATTGGCGCGGCTGAAATCGCAGGCTCCGGGTTTCGCCCCGCAACCGCGCGAAATTCCAGTCGGAAATTCTTGAAATGCGCGTCAAGAGTTCCGATATTTCCCGCATGTGGTATCGCCGGCCAAATCGGCGTTGCCCTTAGGGACAACATCGGAGGCTTTAATGGCTCAATTTGACACGGTTCGTGGCGTCGGCGTAGGTGCCCGCGCCCAGATCGATGCAGGGCTGCGCGCCCATATGAACAAGGTCTACGGGCTGATGTCCGTGGCGATGCTGGTCACGGGCGCTGCGGCCTGGGCCCTGGCCGGGCTGTCGGTCACATCGACCCCCACCGAGTACCAGATCGGCGCCAATGAATATCTGACCGGCCTTGGCTATGCGCTTTATATCTCGCCCCTGAAATGGGTGATCATGCTGGCCCCGCTGGCCATGGTCTTCCTGTTCGGCGCGGTGATCAACCGTCTGTCGGCGGCGGCGGCGCAGCTTTACTTCTACGCCTATGCGGCGCTGATGGGCCTGTCGCTGTCCTCGATCTTCCTGGTCTTCACCGGCACCTCGATCGCGACCACCTTCCTGGTCACGGCGATCGCCTTCGCCTCGCTGTCGATCTATGGCTATCTGACCAAGCGTGATCTGGCCCCGATGGGCGCCTTCCTGATGATGGGGCTGATCGGTCTGATCGTCGCGATGATCGTCAACTGGTTCCTGGCTTCGGAAGGCCTGGCCTTCGCGATCTCGGCCATCGGCGTGCTGATCTTTGCCGGCCTGACCGCCTGGGACACCCAAAAACAATCAAGAACACCTATATCCAGCATTGCCGCGTCGATGGATCAGGAATGGCTGGGCAAGCTGCCATTATGGGCGCCTGAACCTCTATCTCGACTTCATCAACCGGGTTTCATGTTTCCTGCGCAATTCCTGGGCAACCGCAAAATTAAGCGCAGCAGTTTGGAAAGACCGAAGGCCGGGGAAACCCCGGCCTTTTCTTGGCCTGCGGCCGTCGCTCAGACCACGGCCCCAAGACATGGCCGACCGCCCAGGTCACCGCCATGGCCACGGCCCCCCAGAAGGTCACCCGGGCCACCGCGCGGGGCACGGGGCGCCCCCCGGCCCGCGCCCCGCCGCGCCAAGCACGGCAGGAACACCAGCGACAGCGTGGTGACCCAAAGCGCGATCTGCGCCTCCGGCACCAGCATGGCCGTCACCAGAGGCAGCGCCGCACCGACGCCAAAGGTCATGGCCGAAGCCGCCGCTGCCGACAGCGGCTTCGCCTCGTTATGGTCGAATATGCCCAGCTCGTCGCGCACATGGGCGGCCAGCGGGTCCCTGGCGTGCAGCGCCTCGGCCACCTGGGCGCCAGATCGGCCCGGGACGCCGCGATCTTCGTAGATGCCGGCCAGGGCCCGCAGCTCTTCCGCCGGATCGGGCCCCGATCTCGGCCCGCTCACGGCGGATGTCGGCGGCCTCGGTATCGGATTGGACGAGACCGAGACATATTCCCCCCGCCGCCATGGACAGGCCCCCGCTGCCACCCGGGCCCCCCGGCCACCAGAACCTCGGCCCGGCCGACGCCGCGCCACCCCACGATCAGCGAGGCGGTCGAGACGATGCCGTCATTCGCGCCAAGCACCGCCGCCCGCAGCCAGCCCACGCGCGCCACATAATGCTCTTTCCGGGATTCCCCTCCATGCGCCGCCCCTTTCATCTCACCGCACCACATTCCCGGGGTGAAGGTCAAGCGCAACCGCGGCGATTCGGGTGAGCGGCGCTTATATTCGTCGGGCAAACCCGTCCGGGCCGGCCTCAGGCCGGGGAACAAATGAAAAGGCCGCCCGAAAGGGCGGCCCTGCATCCGGCCAGGCGGACAAGAATCTTACTTGATCTTGCCTTCTTTGTATTCCACATGCTCGCGCTTGACGGGGTCGTATTTCTTGACCGACATTTTCTCGGTCATGGTGCGGGCGTTCTTCTTGGTCACGTAGAAGTGCCCGGTCCCCGCCGTCGAGTTCAGACGGATCTTGATCGTCGTCGGCTTCGCCATAGTCGTTTCCGGGCCGGGAAAACCGCCCCCGCGAAATTTTTTTAAAACCCCCGCCTTTTAGTGGGAGGGGAGAGTAAACACGAAACCCCCCTTTTGAGGGAAATTTGACCCCGGCCACCCCCTCCCCCGCCCTCTTCCCCCGCAGAGCCGCCCCTTCCCATCCCCCGCGATAGAGCGTGGTCTGCCAGATCTGGGTTTTTGCGGCCGAGTGCAGCCACTGCCACCGCCCGCAGAAGATCGCCCGACGGAACGGCGCGCAGGAAATTGGTCTTCATTCCACCGTGTGGTGCCCTCGTCAGGGCCAAGGGTTTATGAAAAACCCCCGGGGCCGCCCAGATTGCGGCGATCCCCTGATCGCCCCGCCATGCAACACGCCGTTGCGGTTGATCAGTTCGGGAATGACCGGCATCTCGGCCTCGACCCGGTCGGGCCGCGCCCCCTGGGCGCAGGCGAGATACTGGGCGAAGGGCGGCTGTCCTGCCCACCGGATGAATCCCCGCCGTCGCATCCGTCGTCGTCAACCCCTGGCCTTCCTCCGCCGCCTGCCGCCCGGTTTGCACCTGGGGGGGAAAAAGAACCCGGGCCCCATGGCCCTGACCTCTCGGGGGGGGGGGGGGGGCCCCCCCGGGAAATTTCGCGGATGGCCTGTAAGCCGGAAATTTTTGTCCAAAAAGGGTTTCCCCCCTTTGGATGACCATTCCTTTTTGCCCCCCTGCACGGGGTCCAGCTGCCAACCCGGGCCTCTGGGCTGAAGCGTCCCTGCGGGGTTTCCTTTCCCCGGGCCTCCCCCCGCGAGGCCCCTATTCGGCATTGCTCCGGGTGGGGCTTGCCTTGCCGTCCTTGTTGCCAAGTCCGCGGTGGGCTCTTACCCCACCGTTTCACCTTTTCCCCTGCGGACAGGGGTAGTCTCTTCTCTGTGGCGCTTTCCCTGGGGTTACCCCCGCCGGGCATTACCCGGCACCCTTGCTTCATGGAGTCCGGACTTTCCTCGAACCCCCCGCGGTCATCCAGCCATCCGCGCGAGGGGCGGCTTAGGCGCTGGACCCGGCCCCGTCAACGGGCAAACGCGCCAGCCCGGCAAGAAGCGCCAGGTCCGTCGCATCCTGCGGCCCCCTCGCCCAGGGCCGGAAGCGCAGGCGGAAGGCGGTCAGCAGCAAAGCCTCGTCCAGCGCCGGATCATAGCCCGCCGCCGCGCGCCAGATCGCGCAGCCCTGCCCCCGGCGGAACGTCGGCGGGCATGGGCCAGGCCCACCAGCCCCTGCAAGGCCACCTCCGCCAGTCAAAGCGCGGGCCGGGATCGACCTTTTTGCGCGGCGCCATGTCGGAAATGGCCGATCACGCGGGCGGGCGAAATGGCCCCAGCGCCCCCATGATCCCGCGAAAAGCGACTCGAGCCGCCATCTGCGCTCTGGAAAGGGGGGACGCCCCGGTTCGCCAGTTCGATGCCGATGGAAGGCTGTTGATGTCGGCGACCCGGCCCAGTGCCCCCCGCCATGCCAGGCCGGGCCGCCTCACCACCGAGCCTCGACCGCGCCATCCTCGGACACCGCCTTGGCCGACACCTCGGTCTGCGGGTCGCACAGCCCCCCGCGCCCCGGCCCCAGCGGCCATGGCGGAATGGTATCAGGAGAGGCGCCCCCCCCCGCCCGCTCGCCGAAATTCGGCGAGGGGAAACCCGTCACTGAAGGGCTTTGCGGAAGGGGCGCGGGTCCCAGGTGCAGGCGAAACCGTCGCCGTCCGGGTCCAGGTTCAGCCGGTCGCGATCCGGCCCACCCTTGGCAAGAAATTCCTGCTGGGCAAGGTCAGGCGACGAAAATTTGGCGCAGGAGTTGGCTGAATTCCGCAGGCTGCCCGAACGGTGATACAGCGCCGTGCCCGGCTCATTGGTGGTCTTCAGCGCATAGTCGGCGATGTTCGGGCCAGTGTCACCCGGACGGACCGGCAGGTCCTTGGGCTGGACGACAACATATTGCGCCCGGTTCTGCTCGATCCGTTCCTTGTCGCTGGCGATGGTCTCGCGCGCTGCCACGGCGGTGAAATCCTGCTCGTCCGAGATGCCGGTATTGGCATGGGCCATCTCGCCGGATTCTTCCTTGATCCCGGCCGGCGCATTGCCGCGCGGGCGGGCGCCATCGGCCGCGACGGGCGGGCGTGTAGACGGTTTCCAGCCGCCGCGGCTGCGGGGCGGCGGGGTCAAAGCCAGACGCGCGGTCGATCGGGCCGAGGCGGCAGCCGGGGCAAGCCCGCAGCCGGGGGCCCCCGCAGGGGCCGCAGGGGTGGCTGCCGCGCCTGCGGGCGGCACCCTGCTGTTGTGGATATAGGTGTTTAATCCTGAAATCCGACGCCGGGGGGCCCGAATTCCGGAAACGGAGGCGGCAGGCCGGGCAGGGAAAGAAGGGCGATCAGGGCGGCAGAACGGCGGATCATCGGCGGGGCCTGTAATCAATATGGCAAGGATCACGGGCGCGAAGCACCCTTTTTCCCCCCCTTACCACCATTTTTTCCGCTTTGCCACAAAAACCCGCCGCGCGCTCTCCAGCACATAGGCCCTGATTGAGCAGCCCCGCCTCGTCCCAGGGCTTGCCGATCAATTGCAAACCCCAGGGGCAGGCCCCCGCGCCCTTTCCAGCCCCACCGGCACGGCCCATCCCCGGCAGACCGGCGAGGTTCAACCGTCACGGTGAAGACAATCCCCTTTGAGGTACATCTCGACCGGGGACGCCGTCGACATCGCGCCCACCCGGGGAAAGCGAGGAGGGCGTCGCAGGCGTCCAGGATCGCATCGACGCCTTCTCGAAGACGGTCTCGAAATCGCGCTTTGATCAGCGCCCGCACCTTGCGCGCGCGGTTGTAATAGGCGTCGTAGAAGCCTGCGGACAGAACGTAGGTTCCGACCATGATGCGGCGCTGCACCTTCGGGGCCGAAGCCTTCGGCGCGGGTCTTTTCATACATCTCGGTGATGCCGTCACCCGCCGAGAGCGTGGCGCGGTGGCCGTAGCGCACGCCGTCGTAGCGGGCGAGGTTCGACGAGGCTTCCGCCGGCGCGATGACATAATAGGCGGGCAACGCATATTTCGTATGCGGCAGGCTGATGTCGCGCACTTCGGCGCCCGCATCGCGCATCATCTCGATGCCGCGCGTCCAGAGCGCGTCGATTTCCGCCGGAATGCCATCCAGCCGGTATTCGCGCGGGATGCCGATCACCTTGCCGCGGATGTCGCCGGTCAGCGCCGCCTCGAAATCGGGCACGGCAAGGTCGGCAGAGGTGGAATCCTTCGGGTCATGGCCCGACATCGCGCCAAGGAAGATCGCCGCGTCGCGGACCGATTTGGTCATCGGGCCGGCCTGATCGAGCGAGGAGGCAAAGGCCACCACGCCCCAACGGCTGACGCGGCCATAGGTCGGCTTGATGCCGACGATGCCGGTAAAGGCGGCAGGCTGGCGGATCGATCCGCCCGTGTCGGTGCCGGTCGCCGCCAGGCACAGGTCGGCCGCCACGGCCGAGGCCGAACCGCCCGAAGACCCGCCCGGCGTCAGCAGCGTGTTAGATCCCTTGGCACGCCAGGGGTTCACGGCATTGCCGTAACAGGCGCTTTCATTCGAGCTGCCCATCGCGAATTCGTCCATGTTGAGCTTGCCCAGCATCACCGCGCCCGCATCGAAAAGCTTGGTGGTGACCGTCGATTCATATTCGGGCTTGAACCCCTTGAGGATGTTCGAGGCCGCCTGTGTCGCCACGCCCTTGGTCGCGAACAGATCCTTGATGCCCAGGGGGATGCCGCACATGGCGGGCGCGTCGCCCGACGCAAGGCGCGCATCGGCGGCGCGGGCCTGATCCAGCGCGATATCGGGGGTCTTGTGGACAAATGCGCCAAGGTCGTCGGCGGCGTCGATGGCCGTCAGGCAGGACATGGTCAGGTCGACGGCCGAAATCTCGCCCTTGCGCAGCGCGTCGCGTGCGGCGGCGATGGTCCAGGTATTCGCGCTCATTCCACCACCTTCGGCACGGCAAAGAACCCTTCGCGCGCATCGGGCGCGTTCTTAGGACTGGCTCCTGCATCGCGCCATCCGTCACCACATCTGGCCGCGTTTCAGCCGCATCGGCGGTGACGCTGACCATGGGTTCAACCCCGTCACATCCACCTCGTTGAGCTGTTCCATGAAGGTCAGGATGCCCGACAATTCGCTGGCCAGCGCCGGCAGCGCCTCTTCCTCGACGCGGATCCGCGCCAGCTTGGCGACTTTGCGCGCCGTATCAATGTCGATCGACATCAGGGGTCTCCCAGAGATCTTGCGGGGTCTCCCGGACGGGCCGGGCGGCTTTGGCAGGGTTCCGCCCCCTTTAGCCGCCTTTAGCCCCGGGCTGCAAGCGCGTGGCGCGACGTGACAGCCACAAGCCGCAGAAGGACCGCGCCCGCCAGCAATATATACAGAAAATGCGTGCCCGTCGGGACAGCCGCGCAGAGCGGCCGGTCCAGTCCACGGAAAACCACTGCCGCCGCAAGTCCGGCGCCTGCCAACAGAAACTCGCCGGCCAAGGGCAGGTTGCGCAATTGCGTCACCGCCGCCATGCCCAACAGCAGGATCGGGAAGGGCGCAAGCCCCAGACTGCCCAGCGCGCCCTTTGCCAGGGCCATCAAGGGAATGGCAGACAATGTGAAGGGCAGGAAGATGGCCGTCACCAAAAGCGCCCTGCAGCGGGCTCAGGTCCAGCAGATCCTGCGACAAACGATGAATCGCCAGGACGGCGAAAATCGCGACCGTGCCCAGACCCAGCACCTGCGTCGCCACGATGGCAAAGCCATGGAGGAAAAGCCCCCCAACGGCCACGGCGGCAAGAGCAAATGCAAGACGTCGATAGGGCGGATTCTGCGACAGGCGTCGCGCCAGCCACAGAGATGCCAAAAGCAACGCCAGACAGGCGAGCATATTCAGCGGTTCCTGCCACAGGCCCGGCCCATGGCGCTCACAATAAGCGTCAATCGTTACAAACACGGCAAACAGCCTTTCGGCGCACACACAGACATACAAGCCCAGTTTATACTGCCGCGCGGGTTGCGTCAGCCCCTCAACTGGTCGATACCGGCTGTGTCAGACGCACAGCCGCGCCGGGGATGCCCGGCGCCATAGACAAGGTGTGCGTGACGCCATGCGGATTGCCGCAGGGCGCCCCCCTACGGGCCCAAGTATCATTTAGACAATTTTGTCAAAAACTTGCGCGAGCTGATCGCGAAAAGGAGACGCAAGATGGAAATCACCTGGCTGGGCCATTCCGGCTTTCGCATCGTCATCGAACAGGCCGTGCTGCTGGTCGACCCTTGGCTGACGGGAAACCCGATGTTTCCGCAGGCGCAACGGGACCAGGCGCTTGAAGGCGCGACTCATGTGCTTTTGACCCATGCCCATGGCGATCACGCCGCCGATGCCGCCGCCATCGCCAAGGAAAAGGGAATCGCCGTCTGCTGCATCCATGAGGTCTCGGAATGGCTGAATGCCCAGGGCGCGTGCGAGACGATCGGCTTTGGCAAGGGCGGCACCCTGGCGCTGAACGGCGCCAAGGTGACCATGGTCAACGCCACGCATTCCGCCTCGATCGACTTTGCCGGCAAGGGCCTGCTGCCCGCAGGTTCGGCGGCCGGTTTCATGATCTCGGGCGAAGGCCATACGATCTATCTGTCGGGAGATACCGACATCATGGCCGACATGGCCTGGATGGCCGAGTTGCACCAGCCCGATATCGGCATCCTGTGCTGCGGCGGCCATTACACGATGGACATGGCCCGCGCCGCCTGGGCTGCGCGCAAGTATTTCAACTTCCGATGGGTGATCCCCTGCCACTACAAGACCTTCCCGCTTCTGGCCCAGGACACGGCGGAACTGCGCTCGGGTCTGCCCGCAGCGTGACGCTGATCGAGCATGGGGTGATGGATCCGATCACCTGTAAGGGTATCGCTTGCACAGGGGGCGGCCTATCGTGCCGCCCGCGGCCCGAGAACAGGAGATCCCCATGACCCAGCGAAGATCGCGATATGGGGGCCGGCGCCGTCGGCTGCTATTACGGCGCCGAACTGGCGCTTGCGGGCCTGCCCGTCACCTGATCGGCGCCCTGCTCTGGCCCAGGCGGTAACGGAGCGCGGCCTGATCCTTGAAAAAGCGGGCCAGCAGATCAGTGTGCCGCTGGCCGCCATTTGCCGACCCCGCCGCCGTCCGGCGCCAAGATCGTCATCGTCGCGGTGAAATCCGGCGACAGTGCAGAGGCGCGCGCCAGATCGCCCCACATCTCGCGCCCGATGCCACCATCCTGTCCTTCCAGAACGGCATCTCCAACCCCGAAGTGCTTTCTGCGGCGCTGAACCGCCCGGTTATCGCCGCCGTGGTCTATGTCGCAACCGATGTGGCCGGGCCGGGCCATGTCCGTCATCACGGGCGGGGCGAATTGATCTTCGCGCCCGGTCCCGGGGCCGAAGAAGCCGCCGCCACGATGCGCGGTGCTGGCATCAAGGTCGAGGTCTCGGATCAGGCCCGGGTCGCGCAATGGGTGAAATTCACCATCAATTGCGCCTTCAACGCGCTGTCCGCCCTGACGCGCCAGCCCTATGGCATCATCGCCGCCCAGCCCGGCGCCTATGCCATGATGGCCGACATCATCGCCGAGGTGCGGGCCGTGGCCGAAGCCTCAGGCATCGCCCTGCCCGGCAATCTCATGCAGATGGCCGCAGGCATCGCCTCCAGATGCAGGCGCAATACTCCTCGACGCGCAGGACATGATGCGCGGCCGCAGGACCGAGATCGACCCATTGAATGGCGAGGTGCTGCGCCGGCCGAGGCGCTTGGCCTTTCTGCCCCGGTCAACCGGGCGCTTTTGGTCATGGTGAAACTGGCCGAAACGCTCAAGTCCCGTCCTGACCGGCGCCGCGCGGCAAAGAACTCTTTCAACAGAAGCTCCGCCTCTGCCCCGCCGATCCCGTCATAGATTTCGGGCGCAGGTGCATTGCGGATGCGAAAACACCCGCGCCCCCTGCGCCACCCGCCCGATTTCGGGTCCGCCGCCGCATAGTAAAGCCGCGCCACCCGGGCGAACGAAATCGCCGCCGCGCACATCGGGCAGGGTTCGAGCGTGACGTAAAGGTCATGCCCCCCCAGCCGTTCCGACCCCGCCGCCGCACAGGCCGCGCGGATCGCCAGCATCTCGGCATGGGCCGTGGGATCGGTCAACTCGCGCGTCCGGTTGCCCGCCCGCGCCACCACTGTCCCGTCTGGCGAGACCACAACCGCGCCGATCGGCACCTCGCCCCGCGCCGCCGCCGCCCGCGCCTCGTCCAGCGCCGCTTCCATGAAAGACCGGAAACCGCTCATTGCACCTTCATCCTGGCTCAAATTATTCTCGGGGGTCCGGGGGTCGAAAACCCCGGGGCGCGTTCTCCGCCCGCGAAAGGTTTCCCCGGATGGCCGACCAAATCAACCCCAAGCGCAGCCGCCGCGACGCCCGAAGCGAACGCATCGCCAAGGCCTGTCCCCGCGGCATCGCTCGCGGGCGAGGCGAAAGGCTGATCGAGCGGGCGAGGCCGCTGCTGGTCACGCATCAGCCGGCGCTGAACGTACCGCAAGGCGACACGCGGAGCGCGCGGTGTTGCAGAACCGGCGCGGCTCTGGCTTTACTACAAGCCAGAGGGGCTGGTGACCTCGGCCTCGGATGAAAAGGGCCGCGAGACGGTGTTCGACCACCTGCCCGAAGACATGCCCCGCGTCATGTCCATCGGCCGCCTCGACCTCAACTCCGAGGGTCTGCTGCTTTTGACCAATGATGGGGAGTTGAAGCGGCGGCTAGAGCTGCCCTCGACCGGCTGGCTGCGCAAATATCGCGTGCGCGTGAACGGCAATCCGGTCGATCCCGACCTTGATCCGCTGCGCAAGGGCATTGTGGTCGATGGCGAGAAATTCCAGCCGATGCATGTCGTGCTGGACCGGGTGCAGGGTGCGAATGCCTGGCTGACCGTCGGCCTGCGCGAAGGCAAGAACCGCGAGATCCGCCGCGCCATGAACGCGATCGGGCTTTACGTCAAACCGGCTGATCCGCACCTCTTACGGGCCCTTCCGCCTGGGCGAATTGCAGCCCGGCGAAGTCGAGGAAGTGCGCCCCAAGGTCCTGCGCGACCAGTTGGGCCTTTCGCCCGAGGAGCATAGGACACCACCGGCCCGGCCAGGCCAAAGCGGACCTCGCACAGGGTTCCGGTGCGGCCTACCGCCGCTCCTGGCGGCAAGGCAGCCGCGAAACCCGGCCCGCGCGGCGCGGGCAAGCCCGCCGTCGAGATGACCCCCTCCCCGCGCAATCCCCTGCCCAAGCCGCAAAAGCCGGGCGACGGGGTGCGCAGCCTGTCCTCAGCCTGGAAAGAAGCGGTGCGGCCCCGCCTGCCGGGCGAGGAAGGTGCCGCACCTGGACACAAGACCGCCGCCCGCCCGGCAAGGCCCGCCACCGCCAGCACAGCCAAACCTGCCGCAAAGCCCTATGGCAAGGGTCCTGCGAAGACGGGCGAAACGATCGCGGCCAAGCCAAAGCCCGCGGCGAAACCCGCCAGCCGCAAGCCTGCCACCCGCAATGCGCCAACGCGCAATGCACCCGCAGGCGGGCCGCGGCGGAAATAGGCACTGGAAAGACCGGGGTGCCTGCATCCGCGCCCCGGCGCCGCGCAAGGGGGAGAATTCCCGCCCATTCCCCTGCCCCGCCTGCCTCTTTGCTGGCAAGGCGAAAATCCATCCGCTAGGATCACCCGACGCGTGACGAGACCCTGAACCGTTCGAGAAAGCGGCCATGTCGAGACCGGCCTTCGTACCCTCTCCTGGCGCTTCTGCGGCCTGATCCTTTACATCGCCGGTCGGGGGCATGTTGATGGCCAAACGCTATGGCGGCAAATACAGCCCCGGTCAGGGCGGCAGCGCGGGCGTCGTCCCGAGAAACTCGCCCCGAACCGGCCCTTTCCTGGGACAGCGTGCCTGTGGCGCGGCCCGAGGGAAGCGCGCCCGGCGAATGGCGGGCCTATCTGCTGTTCCTTCTGTCCTTCGCCTTCCTGTTCCCCGCTTTCGGCGACGCGCCATCGGCCATGCTTCTGGGTCTTCTGGCCGGGGGCGCGCTGATCCTTGCCGCCTGGCTGACCCGCGAAGGAATGCGCGCCCGCGCCGCCTTCGACGCCCGCAAGGTCGCCCGCCGTCCGGCCTTTCCGCGCCTTGCGGCTGGTGCGGTGGTGACCGGCCTCGCCCTGGCGCTGGGTGGGATCATCGGTCAGGGCGTCACGCTGATTCCGCTGATCTATGGGCTGATCGGCGCGGGTCTGCATTTCGGCGCTTTCGGCGCAGATCCGTGGAACGACAAGGGGATGGAAGGCATCGACCGTTTCCAGACGACAGGGTCGCCCGCGCGGTCTCCGAGGCGGAAAAGACCCTTGCCCAGATGAAGGATGCGATCCTGCGCGCAGGCGATGCCACGCTTGAGTCGCGCGTCGATACGTTCGCTCAATCGGCCGCGCCCTGTTCCGCACGGTCGAGGGCGACCCCGGCGACCTGACCGCCGCGCGCAAATACCTGTCGGTCTATTTGTCCGGCGCCCGCGACGCGACAGTCAAGTTCGCCGATCTCTGGGCAAATAGCAAAGACCCCAAGGCCCGCGCCGATTACGAGGCGCTGCTCACCGATCTTGAAACCACTTTCGCCGATCGCTCCAAGGCGCTCCTGGAAAACGATCACAGCGATCTGGATATTGAAATATCGGTGTTGCGCGACCGGCTTAAGTTCGAGACCCGCTAGCGGCCCCGCGCCGCATCTGTCAGACAGCGGCAGTGCCGCCCCATCCAGAAGGATCAGGCCATGACCAGTGACGCCACCCGCAACGACGCCGAAACCCTGCTGGCCGAGGTCGAGAAAGTCTCGGCCGTCCTTCTGCCGGAACCCTCGGGCGAAATCGTGCCGCTTGAGGCCGCCTCTCCCGATCAAGCCGCCGAGATCCGCAAGCGCATGGCCGAGGTGGACCTGTCAACACCCAGTCGATCATCTCGTTCGGCTCGGGCGCGCAGGCGGAACTGCAGGTCATCACGCAGGAAATGCTGCAGGATGTGAAGAACAAGGACGTCGGCCCCGCAGGCGACAGCTTGCGCGAGATCGTCACCACGATCCGCGGCTTCTCCGCCGAGGAACTGGACCTGCGCCGCGAGGCAAGCTGGTGGAAAGCGCCTGGCGGCAAGGCCGCGCCCTTTGCCGAATTCGTCGCGCAATACGAACAGGTGCAGGGCCAGATCGACAAGATCACCGATGACCTTCTGGGCCATGAGACCAAGCTTCTGAAGGACGTGAAGAGCCTTGACTGCTTTATGCCAAGACGCTGACCTTCTACAACGAGCTGGCCTTTACATCGCCGCGGGCGAGGCCAAGCTGGCCGAGGTGGATGCCAAGGTGATCCGGCGAAAGAGGCCGAAATCGCCGCCGCAGCCGAATGACAAGATCCTGAAAAGCCAGGAAATGCGCGACCTGCGCGCTGCCCGCGATGATCTGGAGCGCCGGGTGCATGACCTGAAGCTGACGCGCCAGGTCACGATGCAGTCGCTGCCCTCGATCCGGCTGGTGCAGGAAAACGACAAGAGCCTGATCACCAAGATCAACTCCACGCTCGTGAACACCGTGCCCTTGTGGGAAACCCAGCTTGCGCAGGCGGTCACCATCCAGCGTTCGCGCGAGGCGGCCGAGGCGGTGCGCGAGGCAAGCGACCTGACCAATGAACTGCTCGAGGCCAATGCCAAGAACCTGAACGAAGCCAACCGTGTGGTGCGCGAAGAGATGGAACGCGGCATCTTCGACATCGAGACGGTCAAGAAGGCCAATGAAACGCTGATCGCAACCATCGAGACAGCCTGCGCATCGCCGATGAGGGCAAGGCAAGCGCGCCGCCGCCGAGGTTGAGTCTGACCAAGATGGAGGTCTGAACTGCGCGAAGACCCTGGCTTCGGCCAGACGCGCGCCGTGCCGCGCGCCCCGCCCCATCCGCACCTTCCCCCTGACCATCGGCACCGAGACCTTTCTTGACGCATCCGCTTCGCTTTCTGCTACTTGCCCCTGGCTGACCCTGTCGGGCTGCGTCGATCCGGCCTTGGTCTCTGCCCCTCCTGCCCGCGCCCGGTGCCGGTGCGGCGCCCCCGGCCGTGACGGCGAAATTCCGCCGCCGCCCGGGCCTATTTTGCCGAGGTGCAGCGCGCGCTTCTGGCCGAAGGGCTGATGCGCACCGATGGCGGCGGGCCGGACACGCCTTACGACCGATCCTGGCCGAGAACTTCCTCCGCGTGGCGCTGTATGACGAATACTCGCGCCAGGGCGGCGGCTTCGTGCGCGGCGAGACCTCTTCGATCCTGCGCAAATGGCAAGTGCCGGTGCGGGTCGGGCTGCGATTTGGCGCCTCGGTTTCGCCCGACCGGCAGGCCACCGACCGGGCACGGATCGGCTCATATCTGGCGCATCTGGCGCGCCTAACAGGCCATTCGATCGCCTTGGCCGACGGCGATGTCAATTTCACCATCTTCATCGTCTCGGAAGACGAACGCGAGGCGCTGGCCCCGCAGCTTGCCGCCGCGATGCCGGGCTTGTCCTCGCGCGACATTTCCGATGTCACCCAGATGCCGCGCACGACCTATTGCATGGTCTACGCGGTCTCGCCCGGCAACACGGGTGCTTACAACCGGGCCGTCGCGGTGGTCCGCGCCGAGCACCCTGATCTTCTGCGCCAGTCCTGCTTTCATGAGGAGATCGCCCAGGGCCTGGGCCTTGCGAATGACAGTCCCAAGGCGCGGCCCTCGATCTTCAACGATGACGAGGAATTCTCGCTGCTGACCAGCAGGACGAGTTTGATGCTGCGCATCTTTACGATCCGGCCCTGCGGCCGGGGATGCGGGCTGGGCCGGAGGCAGACCCATCGTGGAATCGCTTGCACGCCGGCTTTGGGCGGAACAGTTGAACCCGCATTTCCGGGTTTTGATTGCGAATTGGAAGGACAAAGCCATGGTCTTCGATTTCCTCAAGGGCGAGTTCATCGACGTCATCGACTGGACCGATGACACCCGCGACACGATGGTCTGGCGCTTTGACCGGCGCGGGCAGGCGATCAAGATGGGCGCCAAGCTGACGGTGCGCGAAGGCCAGGCGGCGGTCTTCATCCATGAGGGGCAGCTGGCCGACACGTTCGGCCCGGGTTTGTACGAGCTGCAGACCAACAACATGCCGCTGCTCACCACGTTGCAGCACTGGGACCACGGCTTCAACTCGCCCTTCAAATCCGAGATCTACTTCGTCTCGACCACCCGCTTCAACGACCTGAAATGGGGCACGAAAAACCCCATCATGTGCCGCGACCCCGAATTCGGCCCCGTCCGCCTGCGCGCATTCGGCACCTATTCCCTGCGCGTCACCGATCCGGGCGTGTTCCTGCGCGAAATCGTCGGCACCGATGGTGAATTCACCGCCGACGAAGTGTCGGAGCAGGTCCGCAACATCATCGTGCAGGCGGCCAGCCAGGTTCTGGGCGGGCTCGGGCATCCCGTCCTCGACATGGCCGCGAACCTTGAAAAATCTTGGGCAAGATCATCGCCCCACCCCCGATCGCGCCCAAGGTGGCGGAAATGAACGGTGTCGTCCCGGAATTCTATGTCGAGAACATCAGCCTGCCCGAAGAGGTGGAAAAGGTTCTGGACAAGCGCACCTCGATGGGTGTGGCGGGCGATCTGAACAAATACATGCAGTTCAACGCCGCCGAGGCGCTGGCCAATCCGGCCTCGCGCGGGCGGGATGATGGGCGCGGGCATGGCCGCCGGCATGGGCATGGGCATGGCGCAGAACATGGGCCCCTGGGTGCCGCCCCGGCCATCCCCCGCCCGCCGCCCCCGCCGCCTGCGGGCAAGCAGTGGCATGTCGCCGAAAACGGTGCGACCAAAGGCCCCTTCTCCGAGACCGACCTGTCCGGCATGATCGCTTCGGGCGCGCTGGGCCGCGCCAGCATGGTCTGGTCCGAGGGGATGGAGGGCTGGAAAGCCGCCGCCGACACCGACCCCCGGCTTTCCGCACCCCCCGCCGGCCCCCGCCCCCCCGTCGCGAAACCTGTCGACCATGACCGGACAACAGGAATTCCGCTGGCCCTGCGAGCAATGCGGCGCGCGCTGCGCTTTGCGCCGGGCCAGACCGAACTGGTCTGCGACCATTGCGGCCATGTGCAGAAGATCCCCACCCGCGATGCGCGCGGCCAGGCCGAGGCGCTGGCCGAGCATGATCTTCTGGCCGCCCTGCGCGACGACCTGCCGCGCGGCGCGATGGAAGAGGTCCGCACCGCCACCTGCACCGGCTGCGGCGCACTGATCGAATTTCAGGGCGCCACCCATGCCACCGAATGCCCGTTCTGCGCCACCCCCGTCGTGCTTGACAGCGGCGCGCATCGCCAGATCAAGCCGCAGGCGCTGGTGCCTTTCGCGCTGACCGAACGCCAGGCGCGCGAGGCCATGGTGGGCTGGCATGGGCAGCCTGTGGTTCGCGCCAACACGCTTGATGGAATATGCCCGCAAGGCGCCGCGATGAACGGCGGTCTATCGCCTACTGGACCTTCGATGCCGACACCCGCAGCCGTATCGGCAGCGCGGCGAGTATTACTACGAGACGCGCAACCGTCACCGTGCGGGAAAACGGCCGCTGTCGGTGCAGCGCCAGGAACGGGTGCGCAAGACGCGCTGGTATCCTGCCTCGGGCCGCGTGGCGCGCGATTTCGACGATGTGCTGATCCTGGGTTCAGCCAGCCTGCCGCAGGACATGGCCAAGGCCTTGCGCCCTGGAGCCTGCCCGCGCTTGTCCCCTATGCGCCCGATTACCTGGCCGGGTTCGATGCCGAAGGCTATACGGTGGAACTCGCCCCTGCCCATGATCAGGCGCAGGAAGAAATGTCCTGGGTGATCCATCAGGATGTCTTGCAGGATATCGGCGGCGACGAGCAGCGGGTCGACACCATCGACACCGACTGGTCCGAGGAAACCTTCAAGCACATCCTGCTGCCGGTCTGGATGGCCGCCTACAAATACAACGGGAGCGCCTACCGCTTCGTGGTGAACGGCCAGACCGGCAAGGTGCAGGGCGAAAGGCCCTGGTCGGCCTGGAAGATCGCCTTCGCCGTGCTGGCGGCGGCGGTCGTCGCGGGCGTGGCGGCCTGGATCTACAGCAAACGATGACACCCATGCCCGCCCCCTTCTTGCGCGATCTGTTCGACCTGGCCGTAGAAGTGGCCGATCCGATGCGGATGCTGGTCGCACACCTTCCGCCCCGACCGGCTGGCCGCGTACTGGTGATCGGCGCGGGCAAGGCCAGCGCCCGCATGGCCGAGGCCCTTGAGGCCTCCTGGGGCCCCTGCGAGGGGCTGGTGATCACGCGCTACGGTTATGGCCGCCCCTGCCGGGGGATCGAGATCGTCGAGGCTGCGCATCCGGTTCCCGATGCCGCAGGCGCCGCCGCCACGGCGCGGATGCTGGATCTGCTGCGCAGTCTTGGCCAGGACGATCTGGTCGTGGCGCTGATCTCGGGCGGGGCGTCGGCCCTGCTGGTCGCGCCTGCGGGGCAGATCACCCTGGCCGAGAAACAGGCCGTCAATGCCGCCCTTCTGGCCTCAGGCGCGCCGATTTCGGCGATGAACCTGTTGCGCAAGCATCTGAGCCGGGTGAAGGGCGGCCAGCTTGCCGCCGCCGCCTATCCTGCGCGGATGCTGGCGCTGATGATTTCCGATGTGCCGGGCGATGACCCGGCGCTGATCGGCTCTGGCCCCACCGTGCCGGATGCCAGCACTGCCGCCGAGGCCCGCGCCGTGCTGGACCGCTGGCAGATTGCCGCGCCGCAATCGGTTCAGGCCGTGCTGGCGGGCAAGACCGGCGTCGTCCCGCCCGGCGATCTGCGCCTGTCGCGCGTGGAGAACCGCGTCGTCGCCGCCCCGGCGCAAAGCCTGGACGCCGCCGCCGGTCGCGCCCGCGCGGCAGGCTGCGAAGTCACGCTCCTGGGCGACCGCCTGGAAGGAGAGGCGCGCGAGGTCGCCGCCGATCAGGCCGCACAGGCCATGGCCATCGCCGCGACCCTGCGCCCCGGCGACGCGCCCCGGCTGCTGCTGTCCGGCGGCGAGTTGACCGTCACCCGGCGCGGCAAGGGCTCGGGCGGGCCGAATGCCGAATTCTGCCTGGCGCTGGCGCTGGCGCTGGATGGCCATGCCAGATTCACGCCATCGCCGCGACACGGACGGCGTCGATGGTGCCGAAGTGCGGCGCCTGATCAGGCCCGCGACGCTGGACGGGCATCGGACGCGGCAGGCCGCGTGGCGGAAAACGACTCGCAGGATTTTTCGGCGATCGGCGCGCAGGTCGTCACCGGCCCCACCTGACCAATGTGAAGATTTCCGCGCCATCCTGATCCTGCGCCCGGCCGCTTGACTCAGCCCGCCCGCCGCAAAAGCGCGACAGCAAACGGAGGCTCGCATGGCCCTTGATCTGACCCGCGTCCTGCCGCAGGCGCATATCCCCGAGCTTCCCGCGCCCTATTACGGCAAGGTCCGCGATTGCTATGACCTGCCGCCCTCGCCCGACTATCCGGCGGGCCGCCGCATCCTGATTTCCTCCGACCGGATCTCGGCCTTCGACCGCATCCTTGCGGCGATCCCGTGGAAGGGCCAGGTCCTGACCCAGACCGCGCGCTACTGGTTCGACCAGACCGCCGACATCTGCCCCAACCACGTCACCGCCTATCCCGACCCCAATGTGGTGATCGGGCGCCGGGTCGAGATCCTGCCGGTCGAAGTGGTCGTGCGCGGCTATCTTGCGGGCACGACCTCGACCTCGATCCTGACGCAATACAGGGCCGGCGCGCGCGAGATGTATGGCCACCGCCTGCCCGACGGGATGCGCGACAACCAGCAATTGCCCGCCGCGCTGATCACCCCCACGTCCAAGGCCTTTGACGGCGCGCATGACGAGCCGCTGACCCAGGACGAGATTCTGGCCCAGGGGCTTTTGACCCGCGCCGAATGGACGGGGTTTGGGGCCCATGCGCTGGCGCTGTTCGCGCGCGGGCAGAAGATGGCGGCCGACGCGGGCTATCCTGGTCGATACCAAATACGAGTTTGGCCGCGACGAGACCGGCCGCATCCTTCTGGCCGACGAAATCCACACCCCCGATTCCAGCCGCTACTGGCTGGCCGATGGCTATCAGCAGGCTTTCGAGACCGGGGCGCGCCCGCCCAGCTTTGACAAGGATGTGATCCGCTCTTGGGTCGCCGCCCGCTGCGACCCCTACAAGGACCCGGTCCCCGAAATCCCGGCCGAGATGATCGCCCGCACCGCGCGGGTTCTATGCGAGCCTATGAGGCGATCACCGGCCAGACCTTCGTGCCTGATGCGTCCGGGCGACGCCGCTTGACCGCGTGCGCGCCAATCTTGAGCAGTATTTCATCGCCTGAGCAATTGTTTGCGCTAACGGCTCGCGACGGGCTAGGATGCGCGCGGGATTGGGGAGGGAAAGCCGATGATTCTGAGCTGCGGCGAAGCGCTGATCGACATGCTGCCACGGGTCTCGACCGCGGGCGAGGCCTGTTTCGCCCCCTATGCGGGCGGCGCGGTCTTCAACACCGCCATCGCCCTGGGACGCCTCGGCGCGCCCTCGGCCTTCTTCTCGGGCGTCTCGACCGACATGCTGGGCGAGATTCTGGCCGAGACGCTGGCGGCCTCGAAGGTCGACCTGCGCTATCTGGCGCGGTCTGACCGGCCCACCACCGTCGCTTTTGTCAAATTGGTGAACGGCCAGGCCACCTATGCCTTCTATGACGAGGGCACGGCGGGCCGGATGCTGTCGCCCGCCGAACTGCCGATCCTGGCCGACGATGTGCAGGCGCTGTTCCTCGGCGGAATTCCCTAGTCAACGACCCGCGGCATCGACCTATGAAGAGCTGCAGTCCGCGAATGGGTCGGCACCGCCCTGTCCACCGAAGGGCCCCGATTTCATCGCCGGCAAGGAAGAGGCCTATCGCGCCCGCATCAACCGCATGATCGGCCGCGCCGATCTGGTGAAACTGTCGGATGAGGATCTGCACTGGCTGGAAGGCGAAGGTGACCTGACCGCGCTGGCCCAGGGCATCCTGGCGCGCGGCCCGAAAGCCGTCTTCATCACCGAAGGGGCCAAAGGCGCGCGGGCGGTGACAGCCACGCAGAACCGTTTCGTCGCGGCCACCAGGTCGAGGTGCCGATACGGTCGGCGCGGGCGACACGTTCAACGCGGGCGTGCTGGCCGCGCTGCATCAGGCGGGGGCGCTGACCAAGGCAGGTGTCGGGGCGCTGACCGAAGGCGTGCTGGACCAGGCCCTGTCTCTGGGCACCCGCGCCGCCGCCATCACCGTCAGCCGGGCCGGGGCGAACCACCCTGGGAACCGAACTGTGAGGGCCGTCCTCCAGCGCGTCAGCCGGGCGCAGGTCTCGGTCGAGGGTCAGTGATCGGGCGGCTGCGGCGGGGCCTCCGGCTGGCTGCGCCATGCAGGGGCGATACCGATGCCGACGATCCGGAGCGGGCAAATGCATGCGCATCTTCCGCGACATCAGGACAGATGAACCTGTCGGTCCGTGAGTCGGCGGCGCGGCCTTGGTGATCAGCCAGTTCACCCTGGCGGCCGATCTGCGCGGCAATCGCCCCGGCTTTTCCACCGCCGCCCCGCCTGACCGCGGCCGCGCGCTGTACGAGCATTTCGCCGCGCGCCTGGCCGCCGAAGCTGTGCCGGTCGAGACCGGCAGCTTTGGCGCCGACATGGCGGTGGAACTGGTGAATGACGGCCCGGTCACGATCTGGGTCGACACCGACCAGATGTGATCCCTGCCCGATTTTTCGCCGAAAGATCGCGCCTTTTCGGGTGAAACTCACTTGAACGGATTGGACGGGCTTTGCTGCGTGATGACATTGCCGCATTCGATCAGCGCGTCGATCGAGGCCTTTGACCCTGACAGCGAATAATCCTGCACTGGCCCACCCTTGTTGTCGCGCAGAAACAGGCGGTTGCCGCGTGCGATCTCGGTAATGAACTCGACCCCGGCATCGCTGTTGGGCAGGGTGAACAGGACCGAATTCTGGTACAGTTCCGCGTCCGTCAGGTTCCAGGACGGTTTGGGGTTTCGACCTGCACCACCAGATCGGGGGTCGTGCCCTCGCCAAAACTCCAGGCGGTCGAGTAGAATTGCAACTGCACGCTTTCATCCTGGAAGGTCCAGATCGAGAAAGCTCTCCCCGGCCGGGATACCTGCGCCACGAAAGCCCAGCCGCCATCATCCCAAGCCACCAGCTCGACCTCCAGTTCTTGTGCGAGAACAGCACTTCCGATTGCGGAGAGGCAAGGGCAGGCAGGACCGAAGCTGCCATCGTCGCGGTGGCAAAAAGGGAAGCTGGCAATTTTCATCGGGAAATCCTTCAAGGCAACGTGATCATCACGTGTATTTTGCGTTCTGCCTTGCCACCAATCAAATGAAAAAGCCTGTCATCCTCGCAGCCCGGCTGCCGTCCGTCGCGCGCCCGTAGGGCGCCCGGGGGGTTTTGCGCCCCTCCGGACCCCCCCTCAGGATATTTTCAACCGTTAGACGGGCGAGCCGACCTGGTCAGCCCGTCACTTCGCCCAATCCCAGGCGCGGGAAAGCGCCCAGCCACGGCCGGCTCGCCTCGTCGCTCCCCCGACGACCTGGCCACCAGCCCGCGCTTCTTGTCCTCGACCCCCCCCCGGACCGGGCGGGAAACCCGCGCCGGCGGGGCCCGCTCAAGACCCGGGGATCGCCCGGGGCCCCAGGTCGGCTTGAACACCTTGCCCACCGCCGTCTTGGGAATCTTGCCCAAAACCCCGATTTTCGGCACCGCGCCGCTCGCATTGCTCTGCAAACCAACAGCCGGCCGTCGAGCGTCTGCCCCTTGACCAGTTCCACATAGGCGCAGGGCAACTCGCCCGCATGGGCGTCGGGCTGGCCGATGGCCCCGAACGCACGCCGGATGGCCTCGGCCCGTCTCAGCGCCGGGCGATTTGTGGCCGCCCGGATGATCAGGTCCTTGGCCCCGCCCCGGTGATGGGATAGCCGGCGGCGTCGCCCGCCACCAGATCCCGGGCGGGAAGGCCCTGGCGGATCGCGCGGGGCCCGGTATGGTCGGAAGCGCCCGGATTGCCCAGATCTCGCCACTCTCACGCCACATTCGCGGAACCCGTCGCGCCTTTTCCCTTTGGGCAGGGTGCGCACATGGGTATGCGGGGAAAGGCAGCCCCACCGACCCCATCTTCTTTTGGCCCCGGGCGGTCGGCGACAGCAGGGCTTCGCGCAGGCCTCCTTGTTGGGCGAATTTCCGGTCGCCTTCTCAAACCTGGCGAACAATTCCAGCGGCAAGGGCGACGATCCCGAAAACGCCCCGCGCATGGTCGAGATATCGGCGTCGATCTTCCTTTGCATCAGCGCGGCCAGCGCCGTCGGCACGGTGATCAGATAGGTCACACCATATCGAGCGCAGAGCTTCCACAGGTTGTCCATCACCCCCTCGCCCCGATAGCCCGCAGGCGTCGGAAAGACGACATGCGCCCCCGAGGCGATCATCGACATCAGGATCGGATAGGCCGCGAACACATGGAACAGCGGCAGCGGGCACATCACCACATCCGTCTCGCGGAACAAGAGCCGCGCGCCGAGCCAGCCGTTATAGACCATGCCCGACACCTTGTGCTGCGCCACCTTGGGCATCCCCGTCGTGCCGCCGGTGTGGAAATAGGCCGGGGACCCGGTCCCCGGCCTTTGGTGAAGGGCCAGCCCCTCGGACGGTGCGGCCATCTCTCCCGGGGAAATCGCACCCCCGCGATGCGACCGGGTTCCCGGGCCCAGGCGGCACGATCCCGGGTTTTTTGGCCCCCGGGCAGGTAGGCAGCAGGTCGATCTCGACCACGTCTACGCCGGGCGCGAAATTTTACCGCCTCGGCCACCTTCTTGCGGCCCGATCGGTCTTGGGAAAAGCTTTCAGGGTCACCACCGCCTTTGCCCCCGTCTCGCGCAGGATGGCGCTGATCTGTTCGGGTTCCAAAAAGCGGGTTGATCGGATTGACGATCCCGGCGACCGCGCCCGCGATCAGCGTGACGGCGGTTTCCATCGTATTCGGAAGGACATAGGCGACCACATCCTTCGGCCCGACGCCCAGCGACCGGAACAGGTTCGCCGCCTGGGTCACCCGGCCGTGCAACTCGTTCCAGGTCAGCGTGACCTTGGGCGCATCGGGGGCCGAGAGAAGCTGATAGCTGATCGCCGGACGCGCGCCATGGGCGTCGCGGGCGCGGGTGACATATTGATACATGGTGCGGGCGACGTCGCGGTCGGCCCAGGTCGGCGCTCGATCGAAGCCTTCAGGCCAATGCGGAAAGGACCGTCCCCCCGACGTCGGCCACCCATTCGCGCAGTGCCTGTCCAAGGATGTGTGGCTCGACCGGTCCAAGCAAAACGGGCCGCGTTTCACGCAACGTCTGCCGCCGTCCCCGCCTTTAGACCGCGCCTTCGGTGAATTGCAAGCCGCTGCCAGCCGGGCATAAAGCCCGCCCTCGGCGACCAGTTCGTCATGCGTGCCCATGGCGGCAATGCGCCCCTGTTCGAAGACCACGATCCGGTCGGCCCGCTTCACGGTGGCCAGTCGATGCGCCACGACCAGCGTGGTACGCCCTTCGGCCAGCCGCTCGACCGCTGCCTGCACCGCGCGTTCGCTTTCGGCATCCAGCCACTGTCGCGTCGCCAGCAAGGAGGACCGGCGCGTCGCGCGATCGCCCGGGAATCGCCACCCACTGTTTCTAGCCCGCCCGACAGCATAACCCTCGTCGCCCAGGAGAGTGTCGGCCTGCGCGACGCGCGGTCAGGAGACGCCGCCGCCGCCGCGCCGCCGCCTCGACCTGGCATCGCTGGCCTCAGGGCCGCCCGAAACGGATGTTCTCGCGCGCCGAGGCGGCGAAGATCACCGGGTCTGCGGCACCAGCGCGATCGACTTGCGGAACTCGTCGCGCCGCATGTCGCGCAGATCAGTGCCATCCAGCGTGATCCGCCCCTCTTGCGGGTCGTAGAAGCGCTGCAAAAATTGCAAGACCGTGGTCTTGCCCGCGCCGACGGCCGCCCAGCGCCCCCGTTCCCCCGGCCGCACATGGGGCTGCCCCCTTTCGGGGCCACGCCCGGGGGCCGCGGGGTGGGAAAAGCCCCCACCCGGGATCCCCCCGCACCGGCGCGGGCCGGGGCCCCGGCCCGGGGCCCCGGGTCCTGCAGGGTGCCCTCGACCGTTTAGCAATTTTACAAGCCGTGGGTCCCCCCCGGCCGCCCGTTTGAAATTCGCCCCAGATCTCGACGCGCGCCGACAGATCCGGCCCCATCACCGCATAGATACGAACTGGATAAAAACTCGCCCACCGAATCCGCCGGTACGCAATCGCGCGCGCCACCCACAGAACGCCGAAAAACCC
This sequence comes from Tetmemena sp. SeJ-2015, assembly GCA_027382625.1. NCBI lineage: Eukaryota > Ciliophora > Spirotrichea > Sporadotrichida > Oxytrichidae > Tetmemena > Tetmemena sp. SeJ-2015. Next base: position 52,919 of record JAJKFJ010021845.1, on the reverse strand, counting down.
CAAAAAGCCGGGGAAATCACGATCCCGTCATCACCGCCGATTCGGGAGCGCCCCTTTGGGAAAAAAAGGCCTTTTTCCCGTCACTCGGCAAACGCCGCGGGTCGGCCCTCTGGGTAAAGCCTGAAACCGCGCACCGCCAAAAGGCCCCAAAGCCGACCCGGACGAGGCGATCCAATCCTGTTTCCCGGGTCAGCACCCCACCCCCCCCAGCCCGGGAGGGCCCCACGACCGGCACGACCAGAAGCCAAACCCCCGGTCACTTGGCCAAAGGAACATAGCCCCAACCCCCCGAAGCATCAGAAAGTTCGAAAAGGGCACAAACCAAAGACCGATCACCGACAGGATCAGCGTCGTTCGGGGGTGATCCGGCTAAACACCCGCCGGTCGGGGCTTTTAAAAAAGGGGGCCGGGACACCCATCACCGTCAAAGCGCCGGGGGATATGGGCCACCCCCCGCTCGCCCACGCCCCGGAAACGCCCCGGTCCCAGGGAAAAGCCCGCATGCCAAAAAGGCCAAAAATATGTCCAGGGGCCAACATCCTGTTGAACCCGCCCACCCCCGGGCGCCGGCCAACAAAAACCGGTCCCCCGGGGGTAAAGATCGCGCGCCAAGGCCCCGGCCCCCGCGGGGGGCCATGCGGGGCCCAGCCCACAGCGCCCCCCCCTTCGCATGGGGGGGCTCGGGGGCCTTGGGGGGGGCAGGGTTTCCTTCGTTCCGGCGCGGGTTTCGGGGGCCCCCGGGAAAACCGAAAATGTGCGCCTCGGGCGCACCGCGGCCCCCCCCCGGGCCCCGCCCGCAAAAAAGCCCGCCCTAAAAGGTGAAAACATCCACCGGGTGGTGGAGGGGCGGAAACCCCCGCCGCACCCACCGGGCCGGCCCACCGCCCCCCCTTTTCCCTCGCCCGTCCCCCATGCAACTCTGCCCGCGACCCGGACAGGAGCCGCCGATGGCCTTCTTCACCGCCCCCGACGGCGCGCGCCTTGCCTATGACGACACGGGCGGCCCCGGCCTGCCCGTCCTTTGCCTGGCGGGCCTGACGCGTGAGCGGCATGATTTCGACGATGCCCTGCCCGCGCTGGCGGGCTGCCGGGTGATCCGCCTAGATTATCGCGGCCGGGGCGAAAGCGACTGGACCGGCCCCCACCTATACGCTGGCGAGGAGGGGGCGATGCCCTTGCGCTGCTTGACCATCTGGCCATCCCCCGCGCCGCCCTTCTGGGCACCTCGCGCGGCGGTCTCATCGGCCTCGACCTGATGGTCCGCGCGAGGGACCGCCTGCGCGGCCCTTTTCCCCCAAAACATCGGCCCCGAAAACCCCGGGGGTGACCGCATCCCCTACTGGGCCCCAACCCGGCGCCAAAACCCGGGGCCTGGCCGAAAGATGCCCGCCGCCATGCCCGGCTTCGGCCCCCTGCCGCCGGGCAAATGGCTGTCCGAGGTCACCCGCTTCTACCGCGAAACGCCGGACGGCCTGCGCATCACCTATGACCCGGCCCCGCAGGGGCCGCCGAAACCCCTTTTACCGCCCATTGGCGCGGGTGGCGGGCCGGGCCCCGGGCCCCCCCTTCTGATTGCGGGCCCGACCTTCTTTTAGGCCACTCGCCAGGACTGGGCCGGCCCCCGATCCCCGGTGTCCCCGGCGGGGGCCGGCCCCGAAAACCCTCCTCCGTGGGGCCCGGCCTGGCGAAAGGGAAAGCAAAGACCGTGACAAACGACGATATCACGCCGCCCCCCTCCCTCTCGCGGGAAAGTCCGCCAGACGCCGCTTCTCTCGGCCCCCCTGCTCGACCGGATCGCGGGCCGCCGGGGGCTGGTCAAGGCGGAATGCCTGCAGGTGACCGGCTCTTTCAAGGCGCGCGGGGCCTGGTCGGCGATCTCGGCCTTGCCAAAGGGCACGCCCGGCGTCCTTGCCATGTTCGGGCAACCCTGCCCAGGGCGTCGCCGGGCCCCCGCCGCCCATGGGATGACCGCCCTCATCGTCATGCCCCCCGATGCGCCAGCGGTAAAGATTTGCCAATACAAAAGCTTATGGCGCAGAAATCGTTCTTTATGACCGCGCCGCCGACGACCGCGACGCCATCGCCGCCCGGCTTTCGGCCGAACGCGGCCTTGCCCTGATCCCACCCTTCGATCACCCGCTTGTCATCGCGGGCCAGGGCACGACGGGCCTTGAGATCGCCGCCCAGGCCGAGGCGCTGGGCATCACCGAAGCCGAGATTCTGGTCTGCTGCGGCGGCGGCGGCCTGTCTTCTGGCATCGCCCTTGCCCTTGCCACCCGCGCGCCCGGCCTGCGCGTCCACCCAGTCGAGCCGCAGGGCTTTGACGACATGGCCCGCTCGCTCGCCACCGGAACGCCGCAGCACAACGCCGCCAGCACCGGCTCGCTCTGCGACGCGATCCTGACGCCAACGCCGGGCAGGCTGACGCTGCCGATCCTCCAGGCCCATGCGGGGCCGGGAATAGTGGTCAGCGACGATCAGGCGCTGCAGGCCATGACGCTGGCCTTCCAGCACCTGCGCCTCGTGGCCGAACCGGGCGGCGCGGTCGCCCTCGCCGCCGCCCTCTTCGCGCCCGACCTGCCCGACACGGTGATCTGCACCCTGTCCGGCGGCAATGTCGACCCTGCACTTTTTACCCAGACCATCTCCCGCTTCGCTGGATGAACCGAACATTCAGGGCCTGAAACGGCCCAGATCCCAACAAATCCTTGAACAAACCGAACATGCCCGCCGTTTTCCTGCCCGACCTGCGCCTGAACGCCCCTCGACGGCCCGCAAGACGGCCCGCCGCTTGTCTTCCTTCATGCGCTGGGCACAGAGCTCGGCCTCTTCGACCCGCTGCTCGCGGCCTTCCCGCGCCACGCATCCTGCGCCTTGACCTGCGCGGACCATGGCGCTCTCGGACGTGCCGCGACCCCGCCCTATGCGATGGGCGCGCTGATCCGCGATCCGAAGCGCGTATCGGACCATTTCGCCCTGCGCGATACATTCTTCTCGGCGTCTCGCTGGGCGGGCTGATCGCCCAAGGCCTCGCCGTCAAACGCCTCGACCTCGTCCGCGCCCTGATCCTGTCGAACACCGCCGCGCGGATCGGCCATGCCAGCCAATGGGAAGACAGGATCAAGACCGTGCAGCAAGACGGTCTTGCCGCCCAGATCGAACCCACGATGGCGCGCTGGTTTGGCCGCAACTGGCAGGACAATCCGGCCATGCCCGCCCTGCGCGACCTGATGTCGAAGACCGACCCCAGGGGCTGGATCGGCAGCGCAAGGGCCATTGCCGGCACGGATTTCTACGAAACCACCGCCACCCTGCGCCTGCCGACCCTTGTGATCGCGGGGGCCAACGACGCCTCGACCCCGCCCGATCTGGTGCGCGAAACCGCCGATCTGATCCCCGGCAGCCAGTTCGCCTGATCCAGCGCGCGGGCCACCTGCCCATGGCCGAACGCCCGCCGAATATGCCGCGGTTCTGGATGCCTTCCTCACCCGCATCGGCCATGGCTGACCTGCTGCTGATCCATGGTGCCGGACATGGCGCCTGGTGCTGGCACCGGCTGATCCCCGCCCTGGACCATCTGGGTCACAATCCCCACGCCATCGACCTGCCCGGACGAGGCGGCGCGGCCACGACGCTTGACGCGCAGGCCCGGGCCATCCTCGCCGACTTGACCGGCCCGACCATCCTTCTCGCCCATTCCGCCGCAGGGTATCCCGCCAGCCGCGCCGCACATCTTGATGACAGCAAGATCGCGGCCCTGATCCATCTTGCCACCTGGCTGCCGCAGCCCGGGCGCAGCCTGGCCGATCTGCGCCGCGCCTGGCCCGGCAATCCGCTTGGCCCCGCCTGCGCCTGTCGGCAGACCGCCGCGCCTACAGCTTCGACCTGGCCATGACCGAGGCGCTGTTCTACCATGACTGCCCGCCGGAAGACCGCGCCCTGGCCGCGCGCCATCTTTGCCCCGAACCCCGCGACCCGCATGAAACGCCCTTCCCGGACGGCATGACCAGCCGTCCGCAATTCTACATCAGATGCAGCGAAGACCGCGCCATCCCACCCGCGCAACAGGCCGAGATGGCGGCCGCCCTGCCGCCCGAGAACCGCTTCGACCTGCCCGCCTCGCATTCCCCCTTCTTCTCGCGGCCCGGGGATCTCGCCCAGCTGATCGACCGGATCGCCAGAAGCATCGTCTGAACGCGACTGATCACGTCGTATTCACCTTCGCACCGCATCGGAATCCTTCTTAGCCTTATCTTCTGTTCCCAAATATCCCACGGGGGTCCGGGGGTGTGAAACCCCCGGCCGCCCTCCCCAGCGAAAGGCCCGGCCATGAAGCTCAAGGATCTCGAGATTTTCGTCGTCGCGCCGCCCGCGCCCGGCTGGGGCGGGCGCTACTGGATCTTCACCAAGCTCACCACCGACAACGGCATCACCGGCTACGGCGAATGCTACGCCTCGACCGTCGGACCAAAGGCGATGATCGCGGTGATCGAGGATGTGTTCGAACGCCACATGCTGGGCCAATCGCCCGAAAACATCGAATGGATGTTCCGCCGCGCCTATTCGTCCGGCTTCACCCAGCGCCCCGACCCGACCGTGATGGGCGCTTTCTCGGGCCTAGAAATCGCCTGCTGGGACATCTTGGGCAAGGCCCGCAACCGCCCCGTCTGGGCACTGATCGGCGGGCGGATGAACGACCGCATGCGCAGCTATACCTATCTCTACCCCGAAGAAGGTCAGGACCAGGCCGAGTTCTGGGTGAACCCCGACTGGCAGGCCGAAGCCGCCGCCAAGGCCGTCGCCCAGGGTTTTACCGCTGTCAAGTTTGATCCGGCCGGCCCCTACACCATCCGCGGCGGCCACGAACCCGCCATGTCCGACATCACCCGCTCCGTCGCCTTCTGCAAGGCGATCCGCGAAGCCGTGGGCGACCGCGTCGACCTCCTCTTCGGCACCCACGGCCAATTCACCACCCCCGGTGCCATCCGCATGGGCCGCGAACTCGAACCCTACAACCCGCTCTGGTACGAAGAACCGATCCCGCCCGACAACCTGCTGGAATTCGCCGAAGTCGCTCGCCAGGTCCGCATCCCCATCGCCACGGGCGAAAGGCTGACCACCAAGACCGAATTCGGCATGCTCTTGCGCGCGGGCGGGGTGAAAATCCTGCAACCGGCGCTGGGGCGGCTGGGCGGCATCCTCGAGGCGCGCAAGCTGGCCGCCATCGCCGAGATCTTCAATGCCGAGATGGCACCGCATCTTTACGCGGGGCCGGTGGAATGGGCGGCGAATATCCACCTCTCGGTCTCGATCCCCAACCTTCTGATCGCTGAGACGATCCAGACCGGCGGCGCTTTCCACCTGGCGCTGATCCGCAACACGATCAAATGGGAAGACGGCTATATCCTGCCGCCCGAAGGCCCCGGCCTTGGCATCGATTTTGACGAGGAACTTGCCCGCGCCCATCCCTATACCGGCACCGGTCTGCATCTGCAGATGCAAGAGGCGCCCTGCGACTATCGGCATGGCAACCGCTTCGAAGGGGGCGCGCCATCGAAAGGCTGACAGTCGAAAAGCTGAACAGGGAAGACGACAGAAGGGGCGGATGGCGATCGCGGGAGGACTCGAACCCCCGACCCGCCGCTTAGAAGGCGGCTGCTCTATCCAGCTGAGCTACGCGACCGTGCCGCCCTTCTAGCCTAGCGTCTTTGTCATGAAAACCGAATTTGGGTCTTCCCCATAGCCTTCGAAGGGCGGGCAGGTCACAAAGCCCGCCCGCTCATACAGGCCGCGCGCCGCGATGAAGGTGGGTTGCACCCCGGTTTCCAGCGACAGCCTTGCATAGCCCTCTGCCCCGGCCCGCGCCACAAGATGCGCGAGCATCGCCCTGGACAGGCCCTTGCCGCGCGCCTCGGTCAACACATGCATCGACTTGATCTCGGCATGGCCCGCGTCGATCCGCTTGAAGGCACCCATGCCCACCGGAACCCCGCCATCGCGCATCACGAAAAACCGGATGCCCGGCGCGGCCAACTGGCTGCGGTCCATCATATGGATCGATTCGGGCGGCGTGTCAGCATGCATATCGATGGTATGGCGCTGGAACAGCAGCGCCAGATCGGGCCCAAGCGGGCTTTCGGCGGCGATCGTCAGCATCAGTGCGTCCAGGCGCCCTTGCGGTCGGTGGCGAAATTCTCGCCATAACCGCGCGCCGGATACTGGACCGGTTGCGGCGACTTGGGCGACTCACCTCGCCGCCACCAGCCTTGCCGCATAGGCCTCGGCCTCTTCCCGCGTCGCGAAGCGCAGCTTGACCTGGGCCTGGGTGTCACCCGACGAGGTCCAGCCCATCAGCGGATCGACCTCGCGCTCTGACGCGGGGGCGAATTCCAGCACCCATCCCTTGGCCTTGGCCGTGCCGGATTGCATGGCGGTCTTGGCAGGTTGGTAGATGCGGGCGGACAGGACGGACATGGGGCGATTTCTCCCTTGGGAACCGGCTGTTTCATCGCCGATTTGCCGCCAAAGCGCAAGCGCCGCAGGGCAGCGGCACAGGTGCTGCCGGCGGGCCACGGGGAGTGTGGGTGGGGTGTGTGGTGCGACCCGCCGACAGCTTCTGCTGCTTGCAGGATCAGACTGCCAGCACCCGCCCCGCAATACAACCGATAGGTGAGAAATCCCGGCAGTTTTTCGCTAAGATTGAATCGCTATGCTTAACCCTTCAACAAGCCGCCCCGCCTTTTCCCCCTTGCCGCCTGCTGACCCGTTTTGTCAGCAGCGCCCCTTGCGTCGGAACAAAAGGCGCACGATCTTGGGGCCCGGGCCCTTCCGGCCCGGATGCCCCGGGGGTCCGCCTGCCATGCACAATAATTCGCCCGAATCCATGCCCATGCTGGCCGCGCCCACCCCGCGCGAGAAGCTTGAGGGCGGTCGGCGCTTTGTCCTGTCCACCCCGTTCCTTCCCGCAGGCGACCAGCCCACCGCCATTGCCGAACTGGCCTCGGGCGTCCTCGCGGGCGAACGCGATCAGGTGCTGCTTGGGGCAACCGGCACCGGCAAGACCTTTACGATGGCCAAGATCATCGAGGAAACGCAGCGCCCCGCCATCATCCTTGCCCCCAACAAGACCCTCGCCGCCCAGCTTTACGGCGAATTCAAGGGCTTTTTCCCCGACAACGCGGTGGAATATTTCGTCTCCTACTACGACTACTACCAGCCCGAAGCCTATGTCCCCCGCTCGGACACCTACATAGAAAAAGAAAGCCAGATCAACGAACAGATCGACCGGATGCGCCACTCGGCCACCCGCGCGCTTCTGGAACGCGATGACGTCATCATCGTCGCCTCGGTCTCTTGCATCTACGGCATCGGCTCGGTCGAAACCTATTCGGCCATGACGCAGGACCTTGTCGTCGGCCAGCTTTACGACCAGCGCCAGATCATGCCGAACTGGTGGCGCAGCAATACCGCCGCAACGACGCGGCCTTTGCCCGCGGCTCTTTCCGCGTCCGTGGCGACAGCGTCGAGGTCTGGCCCGCCCACCTCGAAGACCGCGCATGGCGCTTTTCCTTCTTTGGCGAAGAGCTAGAGGCCATCGTCGAATTCGACCCGCTGACAGGCGCCAAGACCGACACGTTCAAGCAGATCCGCATCTACGCCAACAGCCACTACGTCACCCCGCGCCCGACGATGGCGCAGGCGATCAAGGGCATCAAGGACGAGCTGTTCCACCGCTTGAAGCAACTCACCGGCGAGGGGAAGCTTCTCGAAGCCCAGCGGCTTGAGCAGCGGACCCAGTTCGACCTTGAAATGCTGGAGCTACCGGCGTCTGCGACGGCATCGAAAACTACTCGCGCTACCTCACCGGCCGCGCACCGGGCGAACCGCCGCCGACGCTGTTCGAATTCATCCCCGACAACGCCATCGTCTTTGCCGATGAATCCCACGTCTCGGTCCCGCAGATCGGCGGCATGTACAAGGGCGACTTCCGGCGCAAATTCACCCTTGCCGAACACGGCTTCCGCCTGCCCTCCTGCATGGACAACCGCCCGCTGAAATTCGAGGAATGGGACGCCATGCGCCCGCAATCGGTGTTCGTTTCCGCCACCCCCGCGAAATGGGAGCTGGAACAGGCCGGCGGCGTCTTTACCGAACAGGTGATCCGCCCCACCGGCCTCATCGACCCCGAGGTTGAAATCCGCCCCGTCGACATGCAGGTCGACGACCTGTTGGACGAGGTGCGCCGCGTCTCGGCCAGGGGGATGCGCACGCTCGTGACCACGCTGACCAAGCGCATGGCCGAGGACCTGACCGAATACCTGCACGAACAGGGCATTCGCGTCCGCTACATGCACTCTGACATCGACACGCTGGAACGCATCGAAATCCTGCGCGACCTGCGCCTTGGCGCTTTCGACGTCCTCGTCGGCATCAACCTCTTGCGCGAGGGGCTCGACATCCCCGAATGCGGCCTCGTCGCCATTCTCGACGCGGATAAAGAGGGGTTCCTGCGTTCCGAAACCTCGCTCATCCAGACCATCGGCCGCGCCGCCCGCAACGCCGAAGGCCGCGTCATCATGTATGCCGACCACATCACCGGCAGCATGGAACGCGCCATGGCCGAAACCGAACGGCGGCGGGAAAAGCAGCAGGCCTATAACAAGGCCCATGGCATCACGCCGCAGACGGTGAAGAAGAATGTCGAGATGTGCTGGCGGCCTGTGGCAGGGCGATACCGACCAGTCGCGCATCACCACCAAGGTCGAGAAAGCCCAGGTCGGCCAGAACCTTGCCGCCCATCTCGACGCGCTGCGCCCGCCAATGCGCAAGGCCGCCGAGAATCTGGAATTCGAAGAAGCCGCCCGGTTGCGAGATGAAGTCAAGCGGCTGGAAGCAGTGGAACTGGCCGTGGCCGACGACCCGCTGGCCCGGCAAGAGGCGATCGACGAGGCGGTGGAAGAGGCGGTGAAGGCCAAGGGCCGCTCGACCGCCGGTCGCCCCGGTCAAAGGGGCGGGGTGAAGCGGCGCGGGCGGGGATAGGTGCTCTTACCTGCGTGCATTAGTTGCTCTTCCGAACCATGAGAGGCTCAATCCGCCACTAACGGCGGAAAGGAATTCTCAATGTTTGCCACCTACGAAATCCGGACTCTCAACACACTCATCACGATGGAAAACGGCACGGCGCTGACGCTTGTGACCGAGGTTGTCGCGCGCCCACATGGTCTTTGCGATTTGCGGTTTTCCCATACGGTCAAGGGTCTCTGCACTCGCAGCCTTGGTTGTATCGGACAGTCTTACTTGGGCAGAATCGCTAGAAGACGCGCTCGCGAACATCGAAGCGATGGCACGTCACATCCAAGCGTCCGAAGTGCCTGTCGTCTGGAACGAAGACCTCGTACGATAAGCTTCCAATTACGAACACAGGTGGCGGGGAAAGTTCTCCGCCACCTTCCTCGCTCCGGAATAGGTAGACTTGGCCTTCACGCCTTCCGTACCACCCGCAGCAGCGCCAGCAGGATCACCGCGCCGATCGTGGCGTGGATGATCGAGGCGACGATCCCGCCGCCGATGCCGATCCCCAGCCTTGGCAGGATCCAGCTTGCAATGAACGCGCCCAGAATGCCCACGACGACATTGCCGATCAGCCCGTAGCCATAGCCCGAGACGATCTTTCCGGCCAGCCAGCCCGCCACCGCGCCGACCAGCAGCAGCACGATGATGCTTTCAATTCCCATGCGCTTCCCCTTTGGGCACCCGGCCCGGTTTCAGTAATCGGCGATGATGTCATACATCACCGGCTCGAACCCCTTGCACAGCTCGTTTATCCGCCGGTTCCGCTCGCGCATCTCGGCGCTGCGCAGCATGGCCTGATAATCGCCCCGGCTGTTCCATTGCGAATAGTTGCAGACCCGGGTGCGGGCGTCGTTCACATGCAGGCCCGCCGCGATGAAACCGGACTGTTTCGAAATCACCTCGGCATCCGTCCAGCGCCTCGATCAGGTGGGCCCCAGGGGCGGGTCTAAAAAGGGGCACGGCGGCCGGCCCTGCCCGGTTTTCCGCTCCCTGCCCTTGCAGTCATTCCCCCATCCTGAACACGGAACCCCGGGGAATCAGCCCCTTCTCGCCCCCAAAAGACCCCTTTCTTTGCCCCCTTGGGTCCTATGTGGGGGCTCACGGCCGGGGGCCTGTTCGGTTCGCCCCGGCACCCTGGCGGGGGGTGTTCGCCCGCCGGCGCCTATGCCGGGGGTGTTTACCCGGGGCAGGGACAGCCCCGCCCGGCCCGAAGGCCCGGCCGGCTGCGCCGGCGCCGGCAGGGCCCCAACCGGGGGGCTTTGGTGCCCCCGGGCCCTTCGGCCCCACCCCCGGCGCCTTTCAGGAACACGACGTAATCGGCCCCCCCCCGGGGGCCGCGGGGCGCTGCGCCCCAACATGGTCGGGGTCGCTGCGCCCGCGGGCGGAAAGCGATATTGACAAAAGAAAGATGAGACCGCGCACCCGCCCAGTTGGGGCAAGGGTTTAAGGGGGGGTTTAAGGCCCTGGGTTAAACCAACCGCTCCACATCCTTCGGGGCCCGCCGAAATCGGCGAACAGGGATGCGGCGAGGGTTTTGACTTCATTTTCCGGGGGAACTGCACCCGATGAACCGGGATGGCCCCAAACCTCGACGATCTCGGGGCGGGCCCTCGGGCGACATGCCGGAAAACACCACGCCGCAGGCCTCAAGCTTGTCGCGATACTGGATATCCACCTCGTAGCGGTGGCGGTGGCGTTCCTCGATCACCGTGCCGCCATAGACCCGCGCCACCGCCGATCCGTCCTTGAGATTCGCCGTATAGGCCCCCAGACGCATCGTGCCGCCCTTGGCATCATCGGCCTTGCGGCGCACGGTATGGTTGCCCTGCACCCATTCCTTTAGGTGGTAAACCACGGGGGTGAAACGCTTGGCCCCCGCCTCATGGTCGAACTCTTCCGACCCGGCATTCTTGACGCCGGCAAGATTGCGTGCCGCCTCGATCACGGCCATCTGCATCCCGAGGCAGATGCCGAGATAGGGGATTTTCTTCTCGCGGGCGAATTGGGCGGCCTTGATCTTGCCTTCGGTGCCGCGTTCGCCAAAGCCGCCGGGGACGAGGATGGCGTGGAAATTCTCGAGGTAGGGGGCCGGGTCTTCGCGTTCGAAGATTTCGGCGTCGATCCATTCCGCCTTTACCCGCGTGCGGTTGGCCATGCCGCCGTGGGTCAGCGCCTCGGCAATCGACTTATAGGCGTCTTCGAGCTGGGTGTATTTGCCGACGATGGCGACGCGGACCGTGCCTTCGGCATGGGTCAGGCGGTCCATCACATCCTCCCAACGCGCGAGGTTGGGCTTGGGGGCGGGGGTGATGCCGAAGGCATCTAGCACCGCCTGATCCAGCCCCGCCCGGTGATAGGCCAGGGGCGCCTCGTAGATCGTCTTCAGGTCATAGGCCGGGATCACCGCCTCTTGCGACATTGCAGAAACCCATTTTTCCCCTTCCGGGTCCGGGGTCGGTGTCGGACCGGCAGACCAGCACGTCGGGGGCGAGGCCGATGGATTGCAATTCCTTGACCGAGTGCTGGGTGGGCTTGGTTTTCAACTCTCCCGATGCCGCGAGGTAGGGGAACAGGGTCAGGTGCATCAGGATGGACTGGCCGCGCGGGCGTTCGTGGATGAACTGGCGGATGGCTTCGAAGAAGGGCAGCCCCTCGATGTCGCCGACCGTGCCGCCGATTTCGCAGAGCATGAAATCAACCTCGTCATCGCCGATGCGGAGGAAGTTCTTGATCTCGTTCGTCACGTGGGGAATGACCTGGATCGTCTTGCCCAGATAGTCGCCGCGACGCTCCTTCTCGAGCACGTTGGAATAGATCCGGCCCGAGGAAATCGAATCCGCTGCCGCGCGTGAACCCCTGTGAAGCGTTCGTAATGGCCCGGCCCGGTCGGTCTTGCCCCCTACGGGCACGAAGACCTCGCCCTGTTTGGGGGGCCCTCGTGCCCCGGGTCGACGTTAGTAGGGGTCAGCTTCGAAACCCCCACCTTAGCCCCCGCGCCTGCAAAAAGCGCGCCAGGGCCCCCGAGCCAGCCCCCCGCCAAGGAAAACCCCGCCGCCCGGGGATGAAAATGAACCGCCAGGGGGGTTAAAACCTTTTTGGTTTTGCGGCAAGGGGGCGAACAACCCGCCCTCCGGCCGCCCCCGCAAGATAGTTGCGGCGCGGCGGGCCGTTGGGGGGGCCGGTGGGCGGCCAGCCGGGGGGCCCCCAGGGCGCCTGGGGGTCCCCCCCCGGCGGAGCGGCACCGTGCCCCGGCCGGGGGGCCCGGCCGGCCCCAACGCCTGCGGGGGGGGACGGCCTGTTCGGGGGGGCACGACCGGCCATCGGCCGGGGCGGCGGCAGCAGGTCGCCACCCGCGGGGGGGGGACGCCGGGGGTTTTCCCGGGGTCGCGGCCGGGGGCAGGGTCAGCGGCCCTCGACGACCGACCCCATTCCCCCCGCCGCGATCACCGTCAGCGCCATCGAGGTGATCAGGAAGGCGGTCGCGAAGCCCCAGGTCAGCTTGGTCAGCGCGGTGGCCTGACCGCGCGCCTGCATATTGCCCCCGCCCGACAGAAGCGCACCACCCTCGTTCTTTTGCAGAAGCACCACGCCGATCAGAAGAAGGGCGAGGATGAGGTGGATGGTCAGGACGACGGTTTCCATGCGCTTGCGGCTCCCAGGGCGGCGTTCGCGCCATTTAGGCGCATAGGGCGGGCGGCGCAAGAGCGGGCGGCCCGCGCCTGGGCAGAGCATGGGCCAAAAGCTCCGCTGCGGCGCCTGGTCCGCCCCTGTAACATCGCGTGAGGCCGCTCGCCCGCCCCGCTTCCCCAGGCCGCGCCGGGCGGATATGGCTGGGGCGAAGCCGGAGCCCAGAATGTCCCTTTCCCCCCTCCCGCGCCAGGCCGACCCGGCCCAGGCGCTGCACGCCCGCTATGCCAATTCCGCGCTGTTCTGCGCCAATGGCTTCACCACCGGGCCTGGGCGCCGCAGATTCCGCTGCTGTTGCCGCGCCATGACATTTCGGAATTCACCCTCGGGCTGCTGATCCTCGTCCTCGGCCTTGGCGCGGTCAGCGCCATGCTGTTCTGCGGCCGCCTGATCGGCCGCCACGGCTCGGTTCCGGTCCTGCGCCTCTTTGCCCTCGCCCTTGTCCCGACCCTGCGCTGGTGGTCTTCGCGCCCTCGGTCTGGCTGCTTGCCCCGGCCATGGCGCTGCTGGGCGGCTTCCTCGGCTCGATGGATGTGGCGATGAACGCCAATGCGGTCGAGGTCGAACGCCGCCTCGGCCGCGCGATCATGTCCTCGTCCCACGGGTTCTGGAGCCTTGGCGGCTTTTTCGGCGGCGCGGGCGGCATCATCGCCATGGGGCGCCGGCCAGGCGCTGGCCACCGCCGCGCTGGTCGCCTGCGTGGTCCTGATCGCCCTGCCCCATCTGCGCGGCGAGCCGCCCCAGCCGCATCCGCACCCGACCGGCAAGCGCCCGCCGCTGCTGCCCCGCGCTGCGGGGATCTGGGTTCTGGGCCTGCTGGCGCTGTTCTGCATGGTGCCGGAAGGCGCGGTGCTCGATTGGGCCGCGCTTTACCTGCGGCGCGAGCTGGAGGCCGGACCCTTCACCGCCGGTCTGGGTTTCGCCTGTTTCGCCGGCGCGATGGCGCTGATGCGTTTTCTGGGCGACGGGCTGCGCAACCGCCATGGCGCGGTCACGGTGCTGCGGGCCTCGCCCTGATCAGCATGACAGGGCTGGTGATCGCCGCGCTTTCGCCCGCCGCGCCGCTTGCCATCGCCGGTTTCGCCCTGGCGGGTCTCGGCATCGCCAACACCGTTCCGATCTTCTTTTCCGCGGCGGGGAATTACCCCGGACAGGCGCCGGGCGCGGCGCTCTCGGCCGTCACCATGCTGGCTATACCGGCATTCTGGTCGCCCGGCCTCAATCGGCTTCGTTGCCGGTCATCTTGGCTATCGACCGACCTATCTGGCGCTGGCGGGCCTTTTGCTGGTCGTGGCGCTGCTGGCCGAACGGACGGCGCTGGCAGACCACCGCCCGCAAGCCGCCCCCGCCACGGGCTGAGCCGCGCCGCGCTCAGCGCCTGTGATCACCGCAACGCTGTCGGCCCGGTCCGGGCCGGATTGCAGCATCAGCACGCCCGCGATCTGCGGCCCGAGCGCCGCGAAAGACGCCTCCGTCCCCGCATCGGCATGTGCGAAGCACCGCCGCTCGGCAAAACGCGAAACAGCTCGGCCGTTGCGGGTCATGCCCGGCGGCTCCGGCGCTTCGGGTCGGGCGCGAAGCCCTTCGATGATGTAGAAGCCGCCCGGGGCCAGACGCGGAAACAGTTCCAGAAAGGCGTTCTGCTGTGCAGGCTGGTCTGGCCGCCGCTGTCCACCGCGATCAGCGGGGCGGGTTCCGTCCGCCAGGGCCTGCCGCATCCCCCGGGCAAATCCCTTTGCGCCGCTCCGGCCCGGCCCAATACCAGTCCGGCCCCTCTGCAGGCCAGCCTTCCGCGCGGGCCCCGGGCCAAGCACGGCCACCCGCGCGCCGGGGAAATATTCGGCCCAGACCCGGCCATAAGGGCGGCAATCCGCCCTGCTCCGCCGTCCCGCCGCGACCTCGACCACACCTGGGGCGCGGTCGCGCAAATGCTGGAACAGCATGTCATAGACGTCATGCGGACGATCCTGCGCCGCAAGCCCCGCCGCCTCGGCCAGCCGGGCCAGGGCGGGCCGCGCGGGCCTGTCCCCGACATCGGAAATCAGCTTCGCCGCAAGATCATGCGCCGCCCGCCGCGTGTCGCGCCGCCTGCCAGGAAACAGCCCGGCATGGGCCGCGCCCCGGGATCCTCTTCCCAGTCCGCCGTGACTTCGGTCAGGCTCAGGATGCGGCGCGCCTCCTGCGCGGCGCTCTGCACCCCGGAATGCGATCTTGCGGCCATGGTCCGTCCCCGTTTTCTCGGTTCCCCTTTGGGGCCCCAAACCTGCCCGGGGTCGTGTCGAAAATGGGACAATACGGGGAAAATTGTCGGCATCGGGCCGCAATCCGGCCTCAGGCGCCCTTAGACCAGCGCCGCGACCTCTTCCGCGCGCACCAGCCGGGCGAAATCTGCGCCCAGCAGCGACAGCGTCACACGCAGCACCGTTGCCGCATCGATCCGCCGCCATCATGGGCCGGGATGTCGAACCCGATCAGCGCATCGCCGGGCAGGATCACCTCGAATCCTAGATCGCTGGCCGCGCGAGTCGAGACGTGACGCAGAAGGCCGCCACCCCGCCGACCAGCACGATCCGCCCGATCCCCTGCTTCTCAGCGCCGCACAAGGCCGGTGCCTGCAAAGGCCGAAGAGCCGGTCTTCCAGAAGACCGGCTCGCCGTCCTGCGGGCGGGCGCAATCCATCGGCGCACCGCCCGGCCGGTCGCGGCGAAAGGGCGACTCCGGGTGCGGATCGTCATGCAGCACGTGAAAGACCGGCAGCCCGCGCGCCCGGAACAGCGCCAGCAGGGCAGCGACATGGGCTTCCGCTTGCGGATTGGCCCGCTGTCGCCCGGCGCGCGTCCGTTCGGCCATGCCCTCCTGCATGTCGATCACGACAAGCGCCGTTGCCAGCCCCGCCGCCATCACGCCGCGCCCATATAGTCGCGCTTGCCCACCTCGACCCCGTTATGGCGCAGGATCGCGTAGGCCGTGGTCAGGTGGAAATGGAATTGCGGCAGCGAGTAGAAATCCAGGAAATCCTCGCCCGACAGCGTGCGGTCCGCCCCGGCGATCTTGATCGTGATGCCGCGCGCCTCGGCCCCGTCATAGGCGGGCGCGTCGAACCCCGCCATATAGTCGCGCGCCGCCGCGATCCGGCCCTGCAATTCGGCGAAACTGGTTTCGGTGTCGGGAAAGCTCTTCGGCTCTTCCCCCGCCAGACGCGCGGCGGCGCGGGCGGCGAAATCGCAGGACAGTTGCACCTGTTTGACAAAGGGGAACATGTCGGGGAACAGCCGGTCCTGCAACAGAACCTCGGGCTTGATCCCGCGCGCCTCGCAATGGGCCTCGGCCTTGCGCAGGATGGCGGCCAGCGCGCCCAGGAAACGGTCATAGACGGCAACGGAACGACGGTGCATCGCGCTCTCCCCTCTTGGCCCCCACGGGCCTTTCGTCCCAAGCCTTCGCGCCGGGCCGGGGGAAGGTCAATCCCCGACCGCTGACCTTTCCGTGCCCGGCCCGCCGCCCTGTCCTGTCGGGCGTCAGCCAATCCTCGCCCCCCGCGCGCAGTACAGCCCCTGCCGCCCCGAGGCGCGGCCACCGCGACCTGCGGCGGTCGGGCTTGCCGCCCGCGCCCGCCCGCCCCTAGTGTCGGGTGCGACAGGAGGCCCCAATGCCACAGACCATCCCCGCAGCGACCCCAACCGACTGACCAACGGTGCCACCGCCGCCCGCGCTGGAACTCGGCCCCCCATCGCCGCCACGGCTTTCACAACCTGCATCTTCTCACCCGCCACACCCACAGCCATCGCGCCGCGAATGTGCTGGACCTGCGCCTTGCCGCCGACCTGTCGATCCCCGCGCGCGAGGATGTCGCCCGCCTGACCCGCAGCCCCTGGTTCTCGGCCATGGCGGTGATCCAGGGCAACCGCCTGCTGTATGAGGCCTATGCCCCCGATTTCGGCCCCGACCGGCCCCATTCCATCAATGTCGATTCTGAAGATGAGCCTGAACCTGATCCTGGGCAGGCGTGTGGGAGGAAGGCCGTCTCGACTGTCCCGCCCGGTCGCCGATCTTCTGCCCTGGATCGGCCCCGGTTATGCGGCCGCCACCCTGGCCGATGTGGCGCATATGAATGTCCACAACGCCTATGACGAAGTATACCATCAGCCCGAGTTGCATGGCTTCCTGCATGAACCCGCCATGGGCCTGCGCCTGCCCAGCGGGCCGGAACCCCTGAACCGCGACTTCCTGGCGACGATCGGCCTTGCCCCGGGCAGCCGCGACATCCGACAATCCCGGCCCGACCTGCCTCTACAAAAGCGCCAACACCGATGTCCTCGCCTGCGTGGCGAAGGTGGTGGGCGGTCGGCCGCTGGCGCACTGGCTGCCGATCTGGCCGATGCGGCCGGGTCGAGGGCGCGCTTGCATGTCGGCACCGACCGCTCGGCTTCCCGGCCCTGAACGGCGGGATCAGCCTCACCGCCCGCGACCTTGTGCCGCTACGGCGCGCTTTTCGCCCGCATGGGCGCGGGCGCGTCGATGGCCGCCCCTTCGGCAGCGCGGGTTTCATCGCCGAGACGCTGCGCTCGGGCGTGGCGATGCCCGCCCCCCGGCAGCCATCTGCGCTACAGTTTCCAGACCAATACCGATGGCACCTGGCTGGCCATGGCGGCTATGGGTGGCAATATCTGTGGCGAATCGACCACTCGGCCGCGTTGCCTGCTTCCTCTCGGTCCTGCAGGACGAAGACGGCTATGACGCGGCCTGGTATCCGCCGATCATCGCCATGCTGGCCGGGATCTGCGCTGCGGGCTAAGCCGCGCGCGGCAGCGGAAGCGGGCCCCGAATCCCGCTTCCCAAACCCGCCGCATTCCGCTAAGGCAAGGCCATGACCACCGGAACCCGCCCAGCGCTGATTTCCCGACGCCGATAAGGCGCATGGTCCGGCATGCCCAGCCGTCAAAGGGCTTCTTCCGTTGACACCCGCCGCGCCCAGCCTTTACGGCTTGGGCTTCCTGCCTGAAGGGGTATCCCATGATCTCTGCCGTCCTGCCGACCTATAACCGTGCGCCCATCGCCTTCGTCTCGGGCCAGGGCTCCTGGCTTCTGGCCGAGGACGGGCGACGCTATCTTGATCTCGGCGGCGGCATCGCGGTGAACGCCCTTGGCCATGCCCATCCGGCGCTGGTGCAGACCCTGTCGGACCAGGCCGCGAAACTGTGGCATGTCTCGAATGTCTACCGCATCCCGGAACAGGAAAAGCTGGCCGAACTGCTGGTCGACCGCACCTTCGCCGACACGGTCTTCTTCACCAATTCCGGCACAGAAACCGCCGAACTGGCGATCAAGATGGCGCGCAAGTTCCATTATGAAAACGGCCAGCCCGAGCGGGTCGAGATCATCACCTTTGACGGGGCGTTCCACGGGCGCTCGACCGGGGCCATCGCGGCGGCGGGGTCGGAAAAGATGGTCAAGGGTTTCGGCCCGCTGATGCCGGGCTTTACCCATCTGAAATGGGGCGATCACGACGCGCTCCGCGCCGCGATCACCGACCAGACCTGCGCCGTCATCATCGAACCCGTGCAGGGCGAGGGCGGCATCCGCCCGGTCCCCGACCAATGCCTCAAGGGCTGCGCGATCTCTGCGATGAAACCGGCCGCTCCTGATCTTTGACGAGGTGCAATGCGGCATGGGGCGGACGGGCAGGCTGTTCGCCCATGAATGGGCGGGTGTCGCGCCCGATATCATGATGGTGGCCAAGGGCATCGGCGGCGGCTTTCCGCTGGGCGCGCTTCTGGCCACCGAACACGCCGCCAAGGGGATGACCGCAGGCAGCCACGGCTCGACCTATGGCGGCAACCCGCTTGGCTGCGCCGTGGGGGCCAAGGTGGTCGAGATCGTCGCCGACGACGACTTCCTGTCCGAGGTGTCGCGCAAGGGCGCGCGCTTCCGGCAGGGTCTCGAGGGGTTGGTCGCCGCCCATCCGCAGGTGTTCGAAGCCGTGCGCGGCGAGGGGCTGATGCTGGGCCTGAAATGCCGGGCGCTGAACACCGATGTGGTCAAGGCAGGCTATGACGCCGGTGTCCTGACCGTGGGCGCCGCCGACAACGTCCTGCGCCTGCTTCCGGCGCTGAACATCCCCGACGACGACATCGCCGAGGCGCTCGCCCGTCTCGACCAGGCCGCCACCGCCACCCGAAAGCCGCCTGACCTTCTTCTGTTCGAAATATCCCGGGGTCCGGGGGCAGCGCCCCGGCGATCCGCCACAAAGAAATCCGACATGCAAAGTTTCCTCGACATCCACAAGACCGCCCCGCCGCCTTCGGGCATGATCGACTCTGCGCTGGCGATGAAGACCGCGCGCAATGGCCGCCCCAAGGGCGCGCCGGATGATGACCAGCCCTTGGCCGGGCGGATGGTGGCGCTGATCTTCGAGAAACCCTCGACCCGCACGCGCGTCAGCTTCGACGTCGGCGTGCGCCAGATGGGCGGCGAGACGATGGTGCTGTCGGGCAAGGAAATGCAGCTTGGCCACGGCGAGACGATTGCCGATACGGCGCGGGTGCTGTCGCGCTATGTCGATCTGATCATGATCCGCACCTTCGAGGAAGCGACGCTGCTCGAGATGGCCGAACATGCCACGTTGCCGGTGATCAACGGGCTGACCAACCGCACGCACCCCTGCCAGATCATGGCCGATGTCATGACCTATGAAGAACATCGTGGCCCGATCGCCGGGAAAAAGGTGGTCTGGTGCGGCGACGGCAACAACGTCTGCGCGTCCTTCATCCATGCGGCGGGGCAGTTCGGGTTCGATTTCACCTTTACCGGGCCGGAAACGCTGGACCCCGAAGAGCGTTTCGTGCAATTCGCGCGCGAAAAGGGCTCGAAAGTCACCATCCAGCGCGATCCCTTCACCGCCGTCGAAGGCGCGGATCTGGTCGTGACCGATACATGGGTGTCGATGCATGATCCCGAAAGCGCCAAGGAGCGGCGGCACAACCAGTTGCGCCCCTATCAGGTGAACGAACAGCTCATGTCCCGCGCCAGACCCGACAGCCTGTTCATGCATTGCCTGCCCGCCCATCGCAACGACGAGGCGACGAGCGCGGTGATGGACGGCCCCCATTCGGTGATCTTCGACGAGGCCGAAAACCGTCTGCACGCGCAAAAGGCGGTGATGCGCTGGTGCCTCGGGGGCCTGAGCGCCCTTTGGCCGCCCCCCCAGACGGGGGCGGCGTCTCCGTCAGGCCCCCCGCCCCGCCCTTCCCCTTCCCGCCAAATCCCGGGTGATCGCCGCCGCAGGCGATCCGGAGGAGAAACAGGCATGACAGCGCAGGGCACGGGCCGGCCTGGCCCCCACGATCGCCGCCATGGACCGGCCCGGCTTGCGCAGCGGCGAACCGCCGGGTGGCCTCCGATCCCCTGTGGTCGGCCCGATCTGCCCACCGGCCCGGTTGCCTGCGAAGGCCGGGCGGACGCACGGCTGGGCCCGTCCGGGGCCCCGGGGTGGCAACAGTTATCGAGGCGCTGGGCCTGCGCCTGACCGCCCGCGGCCTGCGCGTGGCGGTCCTTGCCGTCGATCCCTCATCGGCCCGCTCCGGCGGGTCGATTCTTGGCGACAAGACGCGGATGGAGCAGCTTAGCCGCGATCCGCGCGCCTTTATACGCCCCTCGCCCAGTCAGGCGCAGATGGGGGGCGTGGCGCGGCGCACCCGCGAAGCCGTGGCTTTGTGCGAGGCGGCGGGATTCGACGTGGTGCTGATCGAGACCGTGGGGGTCGGGCAATCCGAAACCGTGGTGGCCGAGTTGTGCGATCTGTTCATCCTGCTGCTGGCCCCAGCGGGAGGGGACGAGTTGCAGGGCGTGAAACGCGGCATCATGGAAATGGCCGACCTGATCCTGGTCAAAAAGGGCCCGATGGCGAATTGCTGCACACCGCGACCCGCACCCAGGCCGATTACGCGGGGCGCCCTGCGCCTGCTGCCCGCCCCGCGGACCCTGAGGGTTTTCCCAAGGCGCTCCCCGTTTCGGCTGCCAGGGGGGCCGGGCTGGTTTGTTGCCGGGGCCGAGATCGGGCCCCGGGCCCAAAGATGCGGCGCAAAAAACGGCCATTGGGCCAGACCGCGCAACCCGGGGCCGCGCATTGGGGTTCGCGCAAGAGGTCCGCCGGGGCCTTCTCCCGTCCTGGCCGCGACCCCCCCCACCCATGAGGGCCCCTGGCCCCCGATGGGGCGGGGCCGCCGCAGCCCCGAGGCCCCCGGGGCCGAGATGCCCGCCCCCTGACCCCGGGCTGATATCCCCGCGGAAAATGCAGGCGGCGGCCCGGCACCCCATCTTTTTTTCCTCGCAATCGGGCTGGGCAGGACGGCCCTTCCGCCGCCCCCTGCCGCCCCTCGTCGTTTTTTCCGGGAACCGATCCTGCGGCGCGGCGTTGGATGATCATACCGCTGCGGCAAACGCAGTGCAGATGAATGCATCCGAGAGGAGCCTGAAAATGCTGAAGAAAACCCTTGTCGCCCTTGGCCTGACCACCGCCCTGTCGGGCATCGCCCTGGCCCAGGACATGCCCACCGTCAAGTCGCTCGACGTCACAGTCGACATGGCCACCGTGACCAATGAAAAGGCCGCGAAATACTGGGGCCAGGTTGAGGCCGACCTCGAAGGCGCGATCATGGCCAAGATCGCCAACCAGAAGGACGAGGAAGACGGCGCCAAGCTCATTGTCGATATCGACGAGGTGACCCTGGCCGACGGCTTCACCGACACGATGGGCATCGAGAATTCGGTCCTCAAGGGCATGGTCCACGAGACCCATGACCGCGACAACAGCCGCTTCAACTCCTATGAGCTGACAGTGTCCTACGACCTCGCCGCGCCGATGCTGGGCGAAGGTTTCAACCCGAACGCTTCGGAAGAAGATTCGCACCGCGCCTATCAGGCCATAATCGACGTCTTCGCCGAGCAGGTGGTGAAGAACCTGAAGTAACCCGGCCGACCTTTTCCCGAAAGGGGCGGACTGTCCCTGCCTCGCAAGTCCGCCCCGCTTTTCCGTAGCGATTGCCCTTTTTTCCCAGCGGGGGGCCCCTCCCCCCAGGGCCCGCCCTGCCCCGCCCCGATTGCCTGGGCCCGCGGGCGTTTTTCTCGCCCGCCCCCCGGCCCGCCCCGCTTCACTCCCCCCTTGCCTTCCCCCTTTTCCTGCCGCCAAACCCCGCCGACGTTTGACGCCCCCCGGTTTGCCACTACACCCCGAAATCGAATTCGGGCATGGGGGTTTCCCTCCCGGGAAACCCCCATCGACCACCGACCTGACACACGAAGGATATCGAAAATGTCCCCGCGCGAACTGAAAAGGGCAAGGGGCCCCATGACCGGGAACATGGGTCAGCCACGCCAACAACAAAACCCGTCGCCGCTTCCTGCCAACCCGAACGAAGTACCCCGATCTCCCCACATCCTGGGGCCGTTCGTTTAGCCCGCGCATCTCGGGGGCGGCGCTGCGTTCGGGATCATCCGGGGGCCTTGCGGCTTTTCCCGGCCAAGGCCCAAGGGGGACGAGCTGTCCTCGAAAAGCGCTGAAGGGTCAAGGCGAGTCGAAAAAGGCCCCGGCCTGATCTTTTCCGGGACCCATGCAAAACCCCCCCCGGCAGACCGGGGGGCCTTTTTGCCTGCCCGCTCCTCCCCGCGACCGAATGGGCCCCTTCCGCCCCGTCCCCCGGGTTTGAAACCCCCGTATGCGACCCCTCTGCCCCCCTTGCCACGCTTTCCCTTTCGCTGATTCGGCCACCTCGGGCATTTGGGCGCTGGGCCGGGGCCAAGCCGCGGGCGCGCAGGATCTGGTGATCTGTTCGTGGCAGCATCACCACCTCACCCTTGGGGCCGATGGCAAGCCGGTTCCCGCCACCCCAAAGCCTCCCCCATTCGTGTGGGGGGGCGGGGGCACCCCCACCCCGGCCCGCCGCCCCAGGGGCCCGCCCCCCGCGCCGCGCCCCGGATCGCCCGCGCCAAGGCCCCGCGCCCCGCCCCCCCCCTTCCCCGTGACCAAACCCCCCAATCCCCGGGGGGCCGGACTCGCGCCTTCCCCCTCACGCCCCCTGGGCCCGCGGGCCCGCCCCCCCGCCCCGGGGGGCCCGCCACCCCGACAGTTCCATTCCATGACGCCTACGCCCGCAGCAATGGCGGGGCGGGCGGCTCGGGCGCGGTGTTCTTCATGCTGCACAACAATGGCGGCAGCGATGACACGCTGGTCGGCGCCAGGACCGACCTCGCCGCCAAGGCCGAACTCCACAGCCACACCATGACCGCCGATGGCGTCATGCAGATGGGCGAGATCGAGGGTGGCGTCGCCCTGTCCGCAGGCGAGATGCATGAATTCGCCCGCGGCGGCGACCATGTCATGCTGATGGGCCTGACCCGCAAGCTGGAAGAGGGCGAGCATTTCCCCCTGACCCTGATCTTCGCCTCGGGCGCCGAACTGGTGATCGACGTCACCGTCGACAACAAGCGCAAGCCCGGCGCGGGGCAGATGGGCGATGGCCAGGGCGAGATGATGATGGACCATGGCAAGATGGATCACGGATCGGGCGGCTGATCCGCGCCGCGCCGGGCGGGCACCGCCCGCAACGCCCCCGCAAAAGACCCCCGCAAGGCCCCCCGAATGGGCCTTGCCTCTCTCCCCGCCCTCTGCCTAGCGTGCCGGCGAGGAGAGACCATGTCAGACAATACCCCGCCCAGCCCCCGCACCCGCCTG
This sequence comes from Tetmemena sp. SeJ-2015, assembly GCA_027382625.1. Taxonomy (NCBI): domain Eukaryota; phylum Ciliophora; class Spirotrichea; order Sporadotrichida; family Oxytrichidae; genus Tetmemena; species Tetmemena sp. SeJ-2015. Next base: position 29,431 of record JAJKFJ010021845.1, on the reverse strand, counting down.
CGCCGGATGCATGAAAAAGCGCTATGACGCGCGACGATCCATGCGGTCCTCGACGCCATGCCGCTGGCCCATATCGGCCATCTGGTGCAGGGCGCGCCGGTCGTCACCCCCACGCTGCAATGGCGCATGGGCGAAAGCGTCTACTGGCACGGCTCCTCGGCCAGCCGCATGGTCAAGGCGGCGCTGGCAGGCCCGGTCTGCCTGACGGTCAGCATCGTCGATGCCCTGGTGCTGGCCCGCTCGGGGCTTGAGCATTCGGTGAATTATCGCGCCGTCATGGCCTTCGGCCAACCGCAGCCCTGACCGCCTGCCGAAAGGAAGCGCGCTCAAGGCGATGATGGACAGCTTTTCCCGGCGCGGCAGAATTCGCCCGATCCCGCAAGGCGAAGGCCACCGCCGTGTCTGTCGCTGCCGCTCGATGAGCCAGCGCCAAGATCGACGCGGGCCCCCCGCCGACCCGGCCGAGGATCTGGCCCATCCGGTTTGGGCGGGCACCCTGCCATTGGCCACCGCGCCCGGCACGCCGCGCCCGCCCCCGATCTGGCGGCAGCCCTGGCCGCCGACCCGCCGCCCTATCTTGCCGCCTTCCGCTGGGGATGAGTTTGACCGGACCGCGTATCCTCTTTGTCTGCCTGGGCAATATCTGCCGCTCGCCCACCGCCGAGCGGTGTTCGGCAGCTGGGCAGGCGGGCTGGCGGCGCTGGCCGACAGCGCCGGCACGGGCGGCTGGCACGCGGCGAGCCGCCGCATCCGCCGATGATCCGCGCCGCCGCAGCCGGGCTATGACCTGAGGGCCGCTGCGCGCCCGCCAGGTCACGCGCGCGGATTTCACCGGCTTCGACGTGATCCTTGCCATGGATGGCAGGAACCTGACCGACCTGCGCCGCCTTGCCCCCGCCACGGCCACGGCCCGGACCGAGCTGTTTCTCAGCCACGCGCCCAGCTGCGGCTGACCAAGTGCCGGACCCCTGGTATACGGAAGATATCGACCAGACCCTCGATCTGGCCGAAGCCGCCTGTCACGGCCTGATCGCCCATCTTATGGCGGCGCGCTAGGCGAAAGCGCGCTGGGGGGCGCTGCCCCCCGGCCTGCGGCCTCCCCCCGGGATATTTGCGAACAGAAGAAAGGGCGAAGCCAAGCCCGCCCGTCACCTCAGCCCGCGCAATAGGCCTCGGCCATCGAGCCGAAACTCTTGTAACGCTCCCAGAAGGCGTCATCGGCCGCGGATTGCGACACCCAGACCTTATGCGCCATGTCGGGATTGCTGAAGAACTTGGCGGCGCGGCGCTGGTCCGATCCCGTCAGCACCATGTCCGCGACCTGCTGGATGCACGAGCAGACCGAGCGGTTCGCCGCATCGCGCCCCGAGCGCATGCAGGCATTGTCGCGGCCCGGCGCTGGCCGCCGAAGCCCCACGCCGCAACCGGCGGCGAATGCCGCTGTCAGGAGATACTGCTTCATCATCTGCCTCATCGCCGGGCAAGGGTCGCGTCCCACACGGACCTGCGCCGTCCCGGTCATTTTTCTGGGATCGACTGTGCCGAAATCCAGCGTTTTTCAATGCTGCACTGCGGCTGCGCCAAGCCTTGCCGATCGCCGAAAGACTTGCGGCCGGGCCTGCCCGCCCCATATCTCGCGCCCGCGCCCGAAAACCGCCCATGCGCGCACGGCTGCGGGCGGCGGGCACGGCTGCGTCCGATCATCCCGCCCCTCACGCCCCCTTCCGGCCCTGTTCTTTGGCTATATGCGCGCCATGACCGACCTGTCCTCATCCGCAATTTCTCGATCGTGGCCCATATCGACCACGGGAAATCCACCCTCGCCGACCGTCTGATCCAGATGACGGGCACGGTCGCCGCGCGCGACATGAAGGCGCAGATGCTCGACAGTATGGATATCGAGCGCGAGCGGGGCATCACGATCAAGGCCAACACGGTGCGGATCGAATATCCGGCCAAGGATGGCAAGACCTATATACTGAACCTGATCGACACCCCCGGCCACGTCGACTTTGCCTATGAGGTGAGCCGTTCGATGCGCGCCGTCGAAGGCTCGCTTCTGGTGGTGGACGCCTCGCAGGGCGTCGAGGCGCAGACGCTGGCCAACGTCTATCAGGCGCTGGACGCGGGGCACGAGATCGTGCCGGTGCTGAACAAGATCGACCTGCCCGCCGCCGATCCGACCGGGTCAAGGCGAATATCGAGGACGTCATCGGCCTGGACGCCTCCGACGCCGTCGAGATCTCGGCCAAGACCGGCCTCGGCATCCCCGACGTGCTGGAAGCCATCGTCACCCGCCTGCCCCCGCCCAAGGGCGACCGCGACGCGCCCCTCAAGGCCATGCTGGTCGACAGCTGGTACGACGCCTATCTCGGCGTCGTCGTGATGATCCGCGTGATGGACGGGGTGGTCCGCAAGGGCGACCAGATCAAGATGATGCAGACCGGCGCGAAATACGGCATCGACCGGCTGGCCGTGCTGCGCCCGCAGATGGTCGACTGGCCTGAGCTTGGCCCGGGCGAGATCGGGATTTTCACCGCCTCGATCAAGCAGGTGCGTGACACGCGGGTCGGCGACACGATCACGCATGAGCGCAAGGGCTGCGACAAGCCGCTGCCGGGCTTCAAACCCGCGCAGCCCGTGGTGTTCTGCGGCCTCTTCCCGGTCGATGCCAACGATTTCGAAACCCTGCGCGACGCGATCGAGAAACTGGCGCTGAACGATGCCAGCTTCTCCTCCGAGATGGAAACCTCCGCCGCCCTCGGCTTCGGGTTCCGCTGCGGTTTCCTTGGTCTTCTGCACCTCGAGGTGATCCGCGACCGGCTTGAGCGGGAATATGACCTCGACCTGATCACCACCGCGCCTTCGGTCGTCTATCACCTGCATATGAAGGACGGCACGGTCAAGGAATTGCACAACCCGGCCGACATGCCGGATGTGACGCTGATCGACCATATCGAGGAGCCGCGCATCAAGGCGACGATCATGGTGCCGGACGAATACCTTGGCGATATCCTCAAGCTGTGTCAGGACCGCCGCGGCATCCAGCTGGACCTGACCTATGCCGGCAACCGCGCGCCATGGTCGTCTATGACCTGCCGCTGGCCGAAGTGGTCTTCGACTTTTACGACCGCCTGAAATCCGTCAGCAAGGGCTACGCCAGCTTTGACTACCAGATCAGCGAATACCGCGAGGATTTTCTGGTCAAGATGTCGATCCTTGTGAACGAGGAACCGGTCGACGCCCTGTCGATGATGGTCCACCGCGACCGCGCCGAGGCGCGGGGGCGGGCGATGGTGGAAAAGCTGAAAGAGCTGATCCCGCGCCACATGTTCAAGATCCCGATTCAGGCGGCCATCGGTGGCCGCGTCATCGCCCGCGAAACGCTGTCGGCGATGCGCAAGGACGTGACCGCCAAGTGCTACGGCGGCGACGCCACGCGCAAACGCAAGCTCTTGGACAAGCAAAAGGCGGGCAAGAAGCGCATGCGCCAGTTCGGCAAGGTCGAGATCCCGCAAGAGGCGTTCATCTCGGCGTTGAAGATGAGAGACGTGAGCGCCTGCCAGACTGCCGGTGAAAACGGCTCAGTGGAGCGTTTTCAGCGCTGTGATGCCTGCACGGACTTGGCAGGATGAGCCTTTAGTGGCTATGGACGAAGCTGTCATTCCGCCTGAGATGGCCGCCACAAAAAACAGTCGAACGGTATACGACTCCTTGGTCGCCATTCGGAAACAATTGACAGCGCCACGGGCCGGTCAATAGGTTTCGTGGAAGGTCAATTCCCAATGGGGCGGCACCGATGCGTAGTTTCGCAACTGCATTTGCATTCTCCTTGTCAATTCTTGGCGTTTCTCCCGCGACTGCGACCCCATTGCCGTTTCGCTATGCCGAAGCGACTTTCAGCTTTGAAGCTTCGCTTACCCTGATCGCGGGTGGTTCAAGCGCGGTAACCTTTGGCGACGCCTTGAGCCGGAATGATGGAGGTTCCAGCTTCGGCGCCGGCACCACAGATCAAGCGTCAGTCTACCAGAGTTTCAACTATACCGCTTGGGTGCAGGCGACCGGCGAATATGAGTCGAGACCGCGCCTGGTTACAAAGTAGGGGCAGCTTACGAGAAGTCCACCGAGGTCCAGCGTCTCGCCGCCACTGCGTCCGCAGTTCAGCAGCAGATTGAAGATCTGGGTCAGCGATAGCGTCGTCGAAACAGGTGCTCTGAGTGCGGGCAGTTCTTTTTCAAAAAGCATCCATGGCCGGTCGCATTCTCGACAACCGGAGGCGGCCTGTTTGAAGTCGTACTTCAACCGGGCGAACGCTACAGGATCCGCACAGTCTACAACGGCGTGACGCGCGCCCTTGTGCCGATCCCCGCAAGTGGCGCCATGCTGGCCGGGGTTCTGGCCCTTCTATTGGGCGGCATGCATCTGTGGCGGCAGCGGCGACAGCTGCAAATTTTTAGGTCGGCGCATCGCCCCCTCTACCATACGCCCCGCCTCTCGGCGCCACCGTCACGATGACCACCACCAACCGCCCGTCCTCGATCCGGTAGACGATCCGCCAATCCCCGGTCCGCACCCGCCAGAGGTCCTTGTGACCCACCAGTTTCAGACAGCCCGGCGGGCGCGGGTCGTCGGCCAGCGCATAGATCTCCCGCTCAAGGGCGTTGCGAATGCGTTTGTCGGTGATTGCCCGAAGCTGCTTTTGCGCGGCGCGCTCAAGCGCGACCGTGTAGCGGTTCATTCACCCGCTTCCTCCAGCCGTAGCTGCGCAAAGAATTCTTCGGCGGGGATGGTGTCGTTGGGGTCATAGTCAGGATCGGCTTGGATCGCCGCGACTTCGCGGGCCAGTTGCGCATCCTCAAGCTTCTCGTAGAACTCCATCGCCTCGACCGAGATCATCACCGCCACTGGCTTGCCATGCCGGGTGATCGTCACATCCTCGCCGCCATGCTGGACCTTGCCCAGAAGGTCCGCCAGCCCCTCGCGCGCTTCCGATACGGTGACTTCGATCATGACGTGTCGCCTTCGAACAAAAATTACGAAACTTACAATACTTACGAAACGTACAAAAATCAATGCAGGTCAACGTTCACCCCAACCCTCCGCCCGCCCCCTACCTCACCCTTTGCCCCGGCTCCGTGTCCTCCGGCAGCCCGTCCTCGGCATATCTCGCCTGCAACATCTCCTGCATCTTCGACCGCGCCAGCCCGCTATCCCCGCGCCAGCCCTGCGGGTCGGCGCCCGACAGCCCCGGTTTCGGCCCGGCATGGTGCACTTCGCGCGTGCGCCAGTGGTCCAGCGTCTCGGCCCCGCGCAACAACCCGGTCAGCCGCGCATACATGTAGCTGCGCAGCACATCGGCGATGCGGGCGCCATAGCCCGGCCCCATCTGGCGAAAGAACTTCAGCACATCGGCCTCCAGCCGCAGCGTGACCTTTTCCAGCTTCGGCTCGGCGGCCGCTTCGCGATCTCATGCCATTCCTCGGGATGCGGCCGGTCAGTTCGATCGTGTTGTGCAGGTCCCATTCCAGCCGGGCCATGACCTCATGCAGATAGGCGGTCATCTCGCGGGCCTTGGCGGATTGGTGGCGAAGCGCGGGCATCGGCGGCCTCCTTTGCGGCTTGGGGTCTCTGCGGACAAGCCTGCCGGGGCGGGGTTAACCGGGCTGCAACCGGGCGCGCGCAGCGCCCGACCTTGGCCAGACCATTGCCAGACCTTCGCCAGACGCTGGAAACAGCCCGTTTCGCGCCCACCGCCAATTGCCGCAAAGTCGCTCCATTTTGCCCGGATTGAGGGGTTAACCATGTCAGCAGGAGCGCCCCATCCGCGGAAGGACGGTCCGGCCTCGCGCCCCGGCGCGCGACCCTCTGCACAAGTCCTTGCCTTGGAAGCCCTTTCTGGCGGGTCTGCGTTTATTGACGTCCCCTGCGGGCCCGCCGCCCTTCCCTGCGGGGCAAAGCCTGCTAGGCCATGGGATGCTGTCCTATCAACACATCTACCACGCGGGCAATCTCGCCGATGTCCAGAAGCACGCGCTGCTGGCCTGGGTGCTCAACTACCTGATTCAAAAAGACAAACCTCTCACCTATATCGAAACCCATGCCGGTCGCGGCCTCTATCGGCTGACAGGCGAAGAGGCGCAGAAAACCGGCGAGGCCGCCCAGGGCATCCTGCGCCATCAGGACTGGTTTCCCGCCGATCACCCCTATGCCCAGCGCCTGGCCGAAACCCGCAGCATGCACGGGGCCGATGCCTATCCCGGCTCGCCCCTGATCGCGGCCCAGGGGCTGCGCGACATCGACAGCCTGCATCTGGCGGAACTGCATCCGCAGGAAAATTCCGCGCTGGTTCAGGCGCTTGACGGCTGGGGCGCCCATATCCACAAGCGCGACGGGTTCGAACTGGCCGTGGCCATGACGCCGCCGACACCGCGGCGCGGGCTTCTTCTCTGCGACCCGTCCTATGAGGTGAAAGAGGATTACGACCGCATCCCCAAGGTCTTTGCCGCCATCGCCCGCAAATGGAATGTCGGCATTCTCGCGCTCTGGTATCCGATCCTGCGCGGCCCGGGCCCCCATGTCCCGATGGTCTCCGCGCTCAAGGCCCAGCACCCCGACCATCTGAGCCATGAAGTCCGCTTCCCGCCCGCCCGCGACGGCCACAGGATGGAAGGATCGGGGATGTTCTTCGTCAACCCGCCCTTCGGCCTGGCGGCGGAAGCCGCAAGGCTGACCGCGCTCTACCGGGGCCTGTGATGGCCGAAACCCTGCCGTTTCATACGCTTGATGTCTTCACCGACCGGCCCTTTTCCGGCAATCCTCTGGCCGTGGTGCTTGAAGCGGGGGGCCTGACGCCCGCGCAGATGCAGACCATCGCCCGAGAATTTAACCTGTCGGAAACGATCTTCGTCCAACCTCCGGTCAATCCGGTCCATACCGCCCGCGTCCGCATCTTCTTTCCCACCGCTGAGATTCCCTTTGCCGGCCACCCGACCATCGGCTGCGCCATCCATCTCGCCGAGGCGGCGCATCGGGGTGATTTCGAAACGGTGATCACGCTTGAGGAAGAGGCAGGCCTCGTGCCCGTCACCGTCCGCCGACAAGGCTCTGAAATAACGGCGGAATTGACCGCGCCCGTCCTGCCTTTTCGCTGGGCCCCCTGACACCGCCCTGATCGCCGCCGCCCTTGGCCTTGCCCCCGCCGAGATCGGCCCGCACCTGCCTTCGGTCTGCCAGGGTGGCCCGGCCTTCCTTTTTGTCCCGATCGCCTCGCTCGACGCGCTGGCCCGGGCGCGGCCGCAGGAACCCGCCTGGTCGCGGCTGATGGGCGATTGCGGCGTCGACAGCGCCTATCTTTACAGCCTGACTCCGGGCGGGGCGCAGGACATCCGCGCCCGCATGTTCAGCCCGACGGCGGCATCGGAAGACCCCGCCCCCGGGCTGGGCGACGGCGAATCCTGGCGGCGCAGCTTTTGCAGAACGCCCCCTGCCGGAAGGCACCACGACGCTGGGCGTCATGCAGGCGTGGAAATGGGCCGCCCGTCGCGCCTGCGCCTGACCATCGAACTTCAGGGCCCGGGAACTGCGCGCGTCCGCATCGCGACGGCGGTCGCCGTGTACAAGGCGTATCCGCCTCCGACATGGCGCGCCGCCGGCAAATGCCCGTCGCCGCGCCCGCATCGGTGGCCCCGCCGCCGCCGCGACCCGGTGCGCGGCTTGCGTGCGGCGCCCGGGCGCGTCCCGCACCATGGCTCACGGGAGCGCCGATCGCCGTCTGCTGGGCCGGGCCCCGGCCGCCCCGAGTCCGCGCCTGCGCCCGAGGGCCCAGCGCTCCCGGGCGAAGCCCCGACCCGCCCCTTCACCCGCGCGCTCAAGGCCGCGACGGCGCTTGAGGATCGCGCGGATTTTGTCACCGCGCTTGGTCGGTGGCTTTGGCCGATGGCGGGCGCGACGCCGAGGAAGACCGGCTTCTGCGGCTGGTCGCGAACCTGCTGGGCCTGACAGAGTCGGAAAAAGCCCAGGCGCGGCAAAAGGCAGAAAGAACAGCATGATCGCTTCGCTTGGCCCGAGCCGCCCCGTGCCGCCCACATGGACCGTTCTGACCTCATCGCGCAAGGTGGAGCGGGGCCGAGGATTGGCCGCGAAGGCCGCGGATTCGCTCCCACCCCCTTTTGTCCCGTGCAGACCTGCGGCTTTCCCTATCGCGCCCGGCTGCTGGCAAGGGCACGCTGATTCGGCCGCCGGATCATGGCCTGTCGGGCGTGCCGCGCGGCCATTACCGTTCGGTCATCGTGGTGAGGTCGGATGACCCGCGCCAAAGCCTGGCCGAGCTGACCGCCGCGCCCCTGGCCTTCAATGACGACCTGTCGCAATCAGGCTGGGCCGCGCCCGCCAATCTTGCGGCCGAGATGGGCCTGACGCTTTCGCCCCGCCTGCGCAGCGGCAGCCACCGCGCCTCGGCCGCCGCCGTTGCCGCGGCCGCGCCGCGCGGCGCTGGATGCGGTGACCTGGGCAATGATGCAGGAAGATGGCGACCCCTCGGTCGCCGCCCTGCGCGTGCTGGCCGAAACCCCGCCGACGCCGGGCCTGCCCTTCATCGCCGCCGCGGGCGCCGATGGGCCGGCGATCTTTGCCGCGCTGGATGCCGCGATCGCCGCGCTGGACGCCGATGACCGCGACGCCCTGCATCTGCGCGGCCTTGTCGCCTGCCGCACGAGGCCTGGCTTGCCGTGCCCATTCCACCGCCGCCCGCCCATTTTGGCGCCGCGGACGGGTGAATTGATAGGCAGACCGCGCGTCAACCGGCACAATCGTCGTTGCAAATCCGACAGTTCTGCGGCCTAACTTATGCAACGCGCAGCGAAGCCCGCCAGAAGGCCCCTGCGCATCCAGACAGGAAGACCGGGGGACATGGCCGAAACGCCCGTCATCGAGATACGCGATCTGCACAAGAGCTATGGACCGCTCGAAGTGCTCAAGGGTGTTGACCTCACCGCGCCGCGCGGTCACGTCGTGTCGCTGATCGGCTCGTCCGGTTCGGGCAAATCCACCCTGCTGCGCTGCTGCAACCTGCTCGAGGAAAGCCAGGAGGGCACGATCCGTTTTGAAGGCGAGGATGTGGTCTGGAAAGGCCAGGGCCTGCACCGCCACCCCTCCGACCGCGCGCAGGTGACGCGGATGCGCACCAACCTGTCGATGGTGTTCCAGCAATTCAACCTCTGGTCCCACATGACGATCCTGCAAAACGTCATGGAAGCGCCGGTCACGTGCTGAAGCGCGATCCAAAGCAGGTCGAGCCAAGCGCGCGGGAATATCTGGCCAAGGTGGGCATCGCCGACAAGGCCGACGCATGGCCCGCCCAGCTTTCGGGCGGCCAGCAGCAACGCGCCGCCATCGCCCGCGCGCTTTGCATGGAACCGCGCGCGCTTTTGTTCGACGAACCGACCTCGGCGCTGGACCCCGAACTCGAGCAGGAAGTTGTAAAGGTCATCAAGGCCCTGGCGATGAGGGCCGGACCATGCTTTTGGTCACCCATGACATGCGCCTTGCCGCCGATTGCAGCGACCATGTGATCTTCCTGCACAAGGGCAAGATCGAAGAGGAAGGCCCCCCTGCCGCCTGTTCGGCGCGCCGCAGACCGAACGCCTGCGCGGCTTCCTTTCGGCCACAACGGCAGCATAGGGGGCGCGGGGCTTATGGCCTGTTTCTCCTCGCTTTCCACCCTCGGCGCGGCACTCATCCTCGCGGCGGCGGGCGATCCGGCGGCCGCGCCGGGGTCGCAGCCGCTGGTGATCGGCACGGATGACAGCTTTCCGCCCTATGTCCAGCCGCTGCCGCAGGGCGGCTACGAAGGCTATGACATCGACGTGATGACCGAGATTTGCCGCCGCAGCGGCCATGATTGCGAATGGCAGACCGCCACCTTCGACGAGCTGATCCCCGGCGTCATCTCGGGCCGGTTCGATGCGGCGATCGGCGGCATCGCCATCACGCCGGAACGCCGGGCGCTGGTGGATTTCATCCGCTTCCATTCTCAAGCGGCTTGGATGTTCGTGGCCTGCCCGCGCCCCGCACGATGGACAGCCTGACCGCCGTGCAATCCGGCACGATCCACGAGGCCTGGCTGCGGGCGCAGGGCCTTGCTATGAAAGCTACGCGACCGAGGCCGAAGCCCTGGCCGCCGTGGTCCAGCACCATGCCCAGCTTGCGCTTGGCCCCTTCACCGACCGCCCCGACCTTGAGCCGATGTTGCAGGGCGCGGGGCTTGGCTTTCTCTATCAGGTCGACATCCCCGATGAGGGCACCGGCATCGTGCTGTGCAAAGGCTCTGATCTGAAAGACGAATTCGACGCCGCCATCGCCGCCATGCGCGGGGATGGCACGCTTGACCTCTTCGATTCCCGCTGGTTCTGACGCATGGAATGTGGCGGGATGTCTCGACAACAAAAAGCAGATCCAAACCCAGGGAGAATACAATGAAAAAACTGCTGCTTTCCGTCGCGCTGGGCCTGATGGCCCCGGCTGCCTTTGCCCAGGATGTTGTCCGTCTTGGCACTGAAGGCGCCTACCCTCCCTACAACTTCGTCAATGATGCCGGCGAAGTTGCGGGCTTTGAGCGCGAGTTCGGCGACGAGCTGTGCAAGCGCGCGGGCCTGACCTGCTCCTGGACCACAAATGACTGGGATTCGATCATCCCGAACCTGCAATCGGGCAATTACGACGTAATCATCGCCGGCATGTCGATCACCCCCGAACGCGGCGAGATCGTTGATTTCAGCCAGCCCTACCTGCAGCCGGTGCCGTCGGCCTATCTGGCGCTGTCGAAGGATGTCGACCTGACGTCGGGCCCGGTGGCTGCGCAGACCTCGACCATCCAGGCCGCTTTCGTGGCCGAGAACGGGATGCAGGTGGTGGAATTCGCCACTCCGGAAGAAACCGTGGCGGCCGTGAAGAACGGCGAAGCGGTGGCGGTTCTGGCCGACAGCGACTACCTCAAGCCGATCGCCGAAGAGTCGGGCGGCGAACTCGTTCTGCTCGACAAGACCGAATCCATCGGTGGCGGCGTCGGCATGGCGTTCCGCAAGTCGGACAAGGAACTGCACGACAAGCTTGACGCGGCGATCAAGTCGATGAAGTGCGACGGCTCGCTGGACGCGTTGATCCAGAAGCCGGAATACTTCGGCGCGGACTCGCCGCTCGCCTGGGGCGACAAGGGCAAGGAAGGCTGCTAAGGCCTAACGTTTCAGGGGGCGGATCCAAGGGTCCGCCCCACTGCCATAAGGGACAACCCGATGTTCGCTGCCTGCGCCGATCCCAAGGCAATCGAAGGCCTGACCTGGGCCATGTGCTACCTGACTTCGGCCAAGCACATCGATTTCTACTGGTCCTTCGTAACCGTCCTGGCCCTTCTGGCGATCACGGCGCCAACCGCCTTGGCGATGGGCTTCATGGGCGCTACCGCGGCCCGGTCGCACATCGCGCCACTCAGCCTTTTCGGCAAGATCTATATCTGGATGGTGCGTGGCGTGCCCGACATCATCTTCTTCCTTTTCTTCGTCATCGCGCTGGACCAGGGCATCGAGTATGCGAAAAGTCTGGCCGTCTGCCCTGTTGCAGAATGGCCCTGGCAGGGGCTGGAGTTCCGCGTCTGTGCCGAGGCGAAGGTGCCCCTGGGCAACTCGCCCCCGATCTGGCACCAGCTTTACGGCTTTTTCCTTGCGGTCATCACCTTCGCCATCGTCTTTGGAGCCTTCGTCGCCAATGTCATCTATGGCGCGATGAACGCGGTGCCCCGCGCGCAGCTTGAAACCGCCGAGGCCTATGGCATGTCGCGCGCCCAGGTCTTTCGCCGCATCCTCGTTCCGCAGATGTGGGTCTATGCCCTTCCGGGCCTGTCCAACCTGTGGCTGATTCTCATCAAGGCCACGCCCTTGCTGTTCCTGCTGGGGGTCAAGGACATTGTCTATTACGCGCGCGAACTGGGCGGGTCGAAGACCCAGGCCTATGAATATCCGCATGGCGACTGGCGGCTTTACTATTTCCTTGGCCTTCTGGTCTTCTACCTTGTCTTCACCAGGGTTTCGGAACTGGGCATCGCCCGCCTGACCCGCCGCCTGAGCCATGGCCAGGCCACAGCGGCCGGCGAAGCCATGCGAAAGGCCGCGGCATGACCATGACCTGCTGGGAAACCATCCAGGCCTATGGCCTGCGCTCGATCGGCATCGGCGAGAACCTTCTGCCCAAGTCGGATTTCACGCTCTGCCAGCAGTTCACGCTGATCGGCTCGGGCCTGATCTGGAACCTCTATTACGGCGCGCTGGCGCTGCTGGCCGGCTTTTTCCTTGCCAATGCGCTGGCGCTGGCGAAATCCGCCCGTTCACCCGTTCTGCGCAAAACCGGCCGAGTGGTTCATCTTCACCTTTCGCGGCTCGCCACTCTTTATCCAGTTCTTCCTTGGATATCAGGCCTTTGTCCTGCTTCCCAAATCCGGCATCGACCTGCTCGGAGTAACGATCCATACAGATTGGTTAACAAAGGCTTGGTGCGGCGCGCTGGTCGTCCTGTTCCTGAATACCGCCGCCTATTCCGCCGAAATCTTCTACGGCGCGCTGCGCTCGGTCCCCAAGGGCGATCTCGAGGCCGCCGACGCCTATGGCATCACCGGCTTCAAACGCTTCCGCCGCATCCTCTGGCCGACCATGCTGCGGCTCGGCTGGCCCGCCTATACGAACGAGGCGATCTTCCTGTTCCACGCGACGACGCTGGTGTTCTTTTCCTCTTTCCCCGCCTTCCGCCAACAGGGCGACGCGCTCTATTACGCCAGCTATTTCGCCGACAAGACCTACAACCCCTTCATCCCCTACCCCATCGTCGGCTTTTACTTCATCCTGCTGCCCCGCTCGTGCCCGCGTTTTAGGGCGGGGTAAAACCGCCGCCTCAACCGCCACCTGCCCTCGAACCAGAAGCAGAAAATCCGCTTGCGCCCGAACCTCATCCGGTAGTAGGCTTTATTTGATCAAATTATCCGGGCAGGGGCCCGGACCCACGCCAAAGTCGAAAAGAAGACGCGGGGGCAAGGCGATCAAACCAAGGGAAGGACCAAGGGCATGGTCCGAACTTGCGCAATCTGCGGGCCATGACGCGGCCCCGGGCGCGGGGGCCGTGCCTTTCCGCGAATTTCCATGACATGAAAGATTACCCGCGAAAACACCCGACGTCCCCACCATCCGGGGGCGGGGGCGACCTGAACGGACAGGCCGCGGAACGCTTCCGGGGCCCTTTTGCCGAAAAGTGACCAAGAACGGAACCCGCTTTCCGTTCTCGGTCCTGAACCTCGACATCTGGGGCGAGGATATCGACGACAGCCCGCTGGTTTTCGAACAGGGCGATCAGGACGGGGTGTTGAAACCCACCGAACGCGGCTTCATGCCGATGCCCTGGCTCGAGGCGCCGACCGCCCAAGGGCCGAAAAACGGCCCCCGATAGGGGCCCCCGCCCGCGTTTCGCCCCGTGGTCAAAAATTAAGGAAGGGTGACCCCGGGTCGCGCAGGGAGCTTGAATTCTTCCTGATCGACGACTCGGGCAAGACCATGCAGGTCCCCGCCTCGCCCCGTTCGGGCAAGCGCCGCAAGGCCGCCGAGACGCTGTCGATCCGCGCGCTCGACGCTTTCGACACCTTCTTTACCGACCTCTACGACGCCTGCGAGGCGATGGACATTCCCGCCGACACCACCACTTCGGAAACCGGTCTGGCACAGTTCGAAGTGAACCTGATGCATTGCGACGACGCCCTGCGCGCCGCCGAGAGCCTGGTTTCAAGATGCGGGTAAAAGGGCCGGGCCCCGCCGCCACGGCTTTCCCGCCACTTCAGGGCCCAACCCCTATCGGGGAAATTTCCCGGTTCGGGTCTGCACACGTTTTTCTCGATCCGGGACGAGCGCGGCGAAAATATTTTCGACAGGGGCGGCCCCAAGGGCAGGCGCAGCTGCGCCATGCGGTCGCGGGGTGCCCTTTAGGCGATGCATGACTCGACTCTTCTCTTCGCGCCGCATCTGAACAGCTACGAACGGCTTGTGCCCGAAAGCACGCGCCCACCGCGATCTCCTGGGGGTATGAAACCGCCCCTGCGATCCGCATTCCGGCGGCAATCCGGGGCGCGGCGGAGAACATCGCGTCGCGGGGGGGGGCGTGACCCGTACCTCATGTGGCCGCGACCCGGGGCCGCCCTGTCGGGGTGGAAGACGGAACGAGCCGCCGCCGCCGGTCCCGGAATGCCCATGCGCTGGACCCGCCCAGATCCCGAAACTGGGAACCGCGATCGACGCTTTTGAGCACCGACGTGCGCGCTTCTCCCCGGGCTGATCGAAAATGGTAGACCAAAAGGCAAGACTGCATTACCTGGCCGAACTGTCGCCCGAGGAACAGGTCGAGCTGTATCTCAACACGGTCTGACAATCGCGCGACAGGCCCTGCAAAAACAACGCGCTTGACCGGACCCGGTCTCGCGCCCACCTTTTCCGCAATGACCGCACTTTCTTCCGAGGACGACATGCTGATCGGCATCCTGCAAACCGGCGAATCCCCCGACGCACTGCGCCCCGAAATGGGCGACTACCCGGATTTCTTCGAGACGCTGCTTGCCGGTCGCGGCCTGACGTTCCGGCGCTTTCGCGTCATGTCGATGGATTTCCCGGCCGATATCCACGATTGCGACGGTTGGCTGATCACCGGATCGCGCTTTGGCGCCTATGAGGACCACCCGTTCATCAAGCCGTTGGAAGAGTTCATTCGCGCCGCCTATGCCGGTCACGTGCCGGTCGTGGGCATCTGCTTTGGCCATCAGATCATCGCCCAGGCCATGGGCGGCAAGGGGAAATTCTCCGGCGGGTGGTCGGGCGGGCCGACGAATATGATTTCGGCGGGGAGCATGACGCTGAACGCTTGGGACAGGGTCAGGGAACGCAAAACCGAAGCGGGACCCCCATCGCCTCACCGATTTCGAGCGCGGGGTTTCCGAGCCGCATTTTCCCCTGCGCCCGGTTCCGCCATTTCGTGGGGCTAGCGCGCGGCCGCGGCCCGGTCCCGATGCCACGCTGGTGGCCCGTGGCGGGTCGCACGCCGTTGACCGTGCGCCGATGGCCGACCGGATCGCGGCCTTTTTCCTAACCCTCAAAAACCACCGCAAACGGGCCGAGAAACTCCGCCCTGACGGCCCCGGGGGCCCCCCCCAAAAAAGTGTGACCCGATGTCCAAATGGGCCGACCCAACCGCCCAGGCGCCAAGGAATATTCGCCAATCGGGTGGAGAAAATGGGAAGCGTGATCGGGGACATTGCCGGGGTGGCGCGCGCAAGGGGATCCCCCCGCGAAATTCGCCCCGCGCCCTTTTCCTGGGAATTCGATCTTTCCCCAAACCTCACCGGGGAATGGGCCGACAGCCCCCCTTTACGCCTTCACCGACCGGGCATGATCCTGGAACCCGACTGGTCGACCGCGACCGCGGCGCCCTGGACGGCGGATGTGACGCCATGTCCTGCCCAAACCCAGGGCAACCTGATCGGCTTTTCCCGCCAATGGCTCGCCGGGTCTCGGCTGTCGAGGCCCCGGGGTGGCGGCCCGTGGTCGCGCCTGAAATGGAATTCTTCCTGACCGCCCGCAACATCGACCCCAACATGCCGATCATCCCGCCGATGGGCCGCTCGGGCCGTCGCGCGGCGGCTAAGCAGGCCTATTCCATGTCGGCAGTCGACGAATACGGCAAGGTGATCGACGACATCCGCCCGAGGAGGCCGGAAAACGGCATCCTTCGGGAAGGCGGGCGGGCGGGTCGAGCTGAACTCCCCCATGGCGATCCGGTCCGGCTGGCCGACGATGTGTTCTTCTTCAAACGCCTGATCCGCGAAGCGGCCCTGCGCCACGACTGTTTCGCCACCTTCATGGCCAAGCCCACGCCGGGGAAACCCGGTCGGATCACCCCCGTCGGTGGTGGACATCAAGACCGGCAAGAACATCTTCTCCGGGCCGAAAGGGGTGGAGACCGAGGCCTTCAACCATTTCATCGGGGGATGCAGAACCATATGGGCGCCCCCGTGGCGCTGTGGGCCCCCCATGTAACAGCTCCGCCCCTACGTCCGGGCTTTGCGCCCCATCAACCTTGAATGGGGCCGCGACAACCGACCACCCGGCCCGCGCTCCGATTTCCGCCCCGGGCCGCGGGGGAAAACCGCTGCCCGGGGGTGGATTTCAACCCCTATCTGGGGATCGCGGCACCTGGCCTGCGGTATCTGGGGAGGAAAAAGGCCGCGCGGCCGGAATTCACCGGCTCGGCCTATACGACGCGAGAGATCCCCCGGGGAACCTGGGGGCGCGGCCTTCTGGATGAGGACGCCGCGCTGAAAGAGGTGATGGGACCCGATTTCGTCAAGGTCTACGATTCGGTGAAGCGGAACGAATACAAAGAGTTCCTGCAAGTCATCAGCCCGTGGGAGCGGGAGCATCTGCTCCTGAATGTCTGATGCGCCTGAATCTTCTGTACGCCAATGACCGGGCGGGGGAATACCCGCCCAGCTATTACGCCGCGACGGCCACGCCGCTTGCGCCCTTCCCGGCCTTGCAAGGCGCGGCGCGGGCCGATGTCTGCATCGTCGGGGCGGGCTATACCGGCCTGTCCGCCGCGCTCCATCTGGCGCAGCGCGGGCTGTCGGTCGTGGTGCTTGAGGCCCATCGCGTGGGCTTTTCGCCTCGGGGGGAAAGGCCCGGAAGGCGGGCCCGGGCCCGCCCAAAGGTCAGGGCCCCGGATCGAAAAGGCCGCCCCGGGGCCCCAAATGCCGACCCGGGTGTGGGAAAATTTGGGGCAGGTTTCCCAAAGGGGCCCGGTCCAAAACTGAAACACCGCCACCCATGCCCCGGGGGCCCGGAACGCCCCGGATCGGGCCCAATTTGGGTGCTGGACCGATGGCGAGGTGCGCGAAGACGCATCTTTACGCCGAAAAAATTGGCCCCCGACATGGGTATGAAACCCGTTTAAGCCCGGACCCCGCCGGGCTGCAGGCGCTGATCCCCCCGCCTCTCAAGGGGGGCGAGCCCGGAAACCCGGGGGGGCCCCCCATTCCATCCCCTGAACTTTGCCCCTGGGTCTGGGAAAGGGTGCCCGGCCCGGGGGGGGTGCGCGGCTGATGAGCGCAGCGAGGTTCTGCGCATCGAGGATGGCGTCCAACCCGTGGTCCATACCGCGCAGGGCCGCGTGACCTGCGCCCACATCATCCTTGCCGGCAATGGCTATCTGGGCGGGTTGGAACCGCAGGTCGCGGCCAAGGTCATGCCGATCAACAATTTCATTCTGGCAACCGAACCCCTGGGTGACCGCGCAGCGCAGGTCCTGACCCGGAACATCGCCGCGCATGACACGAAAATTTGTGGTCTTACTGGCGGCTCAGCGAGGATAACCGACTGTTGTTCGGTGGCGGCGAAAGCTATGGCTACCGTTTCCCTGACATCGTCAAGACCGTGTCCAACCCGATGCTCGGGGTCTACCCGCTCTTCGTGGTGTCAAGATGACCATGCCTGGGGCGGCCCCTGGCGATCCCCCTAAACCCGGATGCCCTTTTTCACGCGGGTGCGCCCAAAGTGCTGTGGGCCCGGGCTTTCCCGGGCCCAGGGCGTCGGCTGGCGAGATGGGGGCAAGTTCGGGCCGAGGCCACCCCCAGCCAGTCTGGGGCTTCGCCTGAGGCCAGCCTCCCCCAGCCGCGTTTCCCCGGCGGGGGGCTTTGCGGGCCGCTTCTGGGGCTGGCGATGACTGGTATTCGCCGCGACCGTTTGGCCCCTAACGGGGCTGGGGCCGGGGACCCCCCCCCCGGGGGGGTCACCCTCGACTCCTTCCGTCGAAAGGCCCATATCTGATCCATGTCCCTGCCACCCGGATTCATCGACGAGCTTCGCAGCCGCGTCACGCTGTCTTCCGTCGTCGGGCGGAAGGTCACCTGGGACATGCGCAAGTCGAATATGGCCAAGGGCAGTCGTGGCTCGCCCTTCATCAGGAAAAATCGCGCGTTCACTTTTTCATGTGGGAAGACCGCAAGGGGTTCTATTACTGCTTCGGCTGCCACGCCAAGGGCGACGCCGTCGGCTTCGTCAAGGAAAGCGACAACGTCTCGTTCATGGAGGCCGTCGAAATCCTTGCGCGCGAGGCCGGAATGCAGATGCCCGCCCGCGACCCGCAAGCCGCCGAAAAGGCCGACCGGCGCACGGAATTGCAGCAGGTGATGGAAGAGGCGGTGCGCTTTTACCGGCTGCAACTCAAGACCGGGGCCGGGGCGCAGGCCCGCACCTATCTTGCGCAGAAGCGCCGCCTGTCGGAAGCCGCCTGGGAACGGTGGGAGATCGGCTGGGCGCCTGACAATGCCCAGGCCGTGATCGAGGCGCTGGCGCAGAAGGGCTTTTCGCCCGATCTTATGGTCGCCTCGGGCGTGGTGGCGCGCGCTGACTCGGGGCGGCTATACGACCGCTTCCACAGCCGCATCATCTTTCCGATCCGCGACGCGCGCGGCCGGGCGATCAGCCTGGGGGGCCGCTCGCTTGACCCCAATGCGCGGGCCAAATACCTGAACGGCCCCGAGACCGAGCTGTTTGACAAGGGCCGCAACCTGTTCAACCACGCGGCTGCGCGCGAGGCGGCAGGCAAGGGCAAGCCGCTGATCGTGGCCGAAGGCTATATGGATGTGATCGCGCTGTCCGAAGCGGGGTTCACCGCCGCGGTGGCGCCCCTGGGCACGGCCGTCACCGAAGACCAGTTGCGCCTGATGTGGCGCATCTCGGACGAACCCCTGATCGCGCTCGATGGTGACACGGCCGGCATCCGCGCCGGGCTGCGGGTGGTCGATCTGGCGCTGCCGCTGCTCGAAGCCGGCAAGGGCCTGCGCTTCGCGCTGCTGCCGGGCGGGCAGGACCCGGACGATCTGATCAAGGCCGAGGGCCCGCCCGCGATGCAGGCCGTCCTCGATGCCGCGCAACCGATGGTGCGGCTTTTGTGGCAGCGCGAGACCGAGGGCCGCGATTTCGACAGCCCCGAACGCCGTGCCGCCCTGGACAAGACCCTGCGCGCCGCGCTGAAGCGCATCGTCGACCCTTCGATCCGCGCCCATTAAGGCCGCGTCTCCGCCCGCCGGCAAGAGCTGTTCGGCGCGAGCCGCCGCGCCCCCGCCCGCGGCGCGCGCCACCGCACTCGGCTCCTGCCCCGCCGCCCCGCCCTGCCCCGGCGCTGGCCACGACCCGGGCCTCGGTCCTGGCCGCCTCGGCCCGCACGCCCGAGGAAAGCCTGCGCGAGGCCGTCATCCTGGCCGTTCTTTTGCGCTTTCCCGATCTGGTCAGCCGCTTCGAATCCGCGCTCGAACGGCTTGAATTGACGTAGAGGACCATACCCCGCCTGCGCAAACCCTGCCTGCTGACGCATGCCATGCCGTCTGAATTGCGCCGATCTGTGGCCGCCGACAGCCCGCCGCCCTTGACCGGCTGCAGGCCAATCCCCATGTCCGCATCGCACCGGCGCTGCAACCGCGGGCCGATGCGGAATTCGCCGCCGCCTGTGTCGAGACCGATCTCGCCAGCCTCATGGCCCTTCGCGCCCATCGCAACGAATTGGCCGAAGCCGAACAGGACGTGGCGCATCTGGCCGACGAAGGGCCCTACCTGCGCTTCGTCCAAGGCGCGAGGCCCGCCATGCCGCCGCGCGCGGGCCGCAGGAACAGAAATCCGAGGGGCTGATCGCCCCCAATGGAGTGGAACTGGATCGCGAAGAACTTGAGCGCGCCCGCCGCTTGCGCGACTCGATCGACTTCTCCAAGGGCGGACGCAACCGCCCGTAAACTGATTCGGGGTTCATCTCCCCGTGATTCGAGATATTGATTCGTCAGCTCTCTTGTGATTCGCTGACAGACCGAAGGAATCCCCATGGCCCTGAAGGACACCGACGACGTCAAGCCAGAGACCGACGAGGCCGAAATCTCGCTGGACATGAGCCAGGCCGCCGTCCGCAAGATGATCGCCGATGCGCGCGAGCGCGGCTTCATCACCATGGCCCAGCTCAACGCCGTTCTCCCCTCGGACAGCTCTTCCTCTGACCAGATCGAAGACATCCTCGCGATGCTTGACGAGATGGGTATCCGCGTCGCCGAAGAGGATGAAGAGGCCGAGGAAGGCGAGGCGCCGGTTTCGGGCGATCTGGTCGAAACCTCGTCCTCGCGCGAAATCGCGCTGGCGGGCGCCGCGTCGGAGACGCTCGACCGCACCGACGACCCCGTGCGCATGTATCTGCGCGAGATGGGCAGCGTCGAACTCTTGTCGCGCGAGGGCGAGATCGCCATCGCCAAGCGCATCGAGGCGGGCCGGAATACGATGATCCTCGGGCTGTGCGAAAGCCCGCTGACCTTTCAGGCCATCACCATCTGGCGCGACGAACTTCTGTCCGAAGACATCCTGCTGCGCGACGTGATCGACCTTGAAGCCACCTTTGGCCGCTCGCTCACGATTCAATGATGAACTCAGATTTCACAGTCAGTCAAATGAAACTCTGGAAGGAGCCAGGTAGGAGAGAACTCCAAAGGTTCTTAGCTACTGCAGGCATCTCTCTCGAAGAGGCTAAGCAAGAATACAGATTTATGACTCCTAGTCTCAGAAACGATCTCAAAACTAGAATGATCAAGGAAGCACACAACTTCAATCTCAACTCACTCCTCCAAAACTCATTCATACTACAAATATGACTTATTCTAGTTGCAGCTTGATCCTAAGACTCAAATACTTGCCACCGATATGGCTTACAGTTTAAATGCAATTCTAGAGTCTCCCAGAAATCTCAACCCCAAGATGGCTGGTATTAGTATTCCAGGAAGCAGTTCAAACAATAAATTTGGAGATGTAAACAATCTTCTGTAAACTAGAGTAGCTGGAATATCTCTTAACCACAATAGCTTACTCCAAAAAGATAGAATAAATTTATCATGCTGAATATAAATTAATCTATTCATTTTTTTAAAAAAAGACTTGGAGATAAAGGAGCAGTTGGAGTATTAGAGTCAATGCAGATGCGACAACTTCTACGTGGCTTTGGATGCCATCGACAGTAAGAATAATCACCTGCTCATGAAAGGAATCGAACTGGCAAAGGAACTACAAAAGGCAGTTATTTCTTTCGGTACTTCAATTATTGAGAAGAAGCAAATTAGGTCCATGGATAGATACAGGTACTGCTTCCTAGACTACGATGCAGTGAAGGATATCGAGCTATTCCACTTCCCTCAGGCTCTTAGTAAACTCGCCCTCTTCCTACAGATCATGTACCACAGGATTAATAAAAGCACCAAGGCAAGACCCAAGCCATTTGTTCTCTCTGTGAGGAACAACAAGAAAGGCAGCACTCTCCTTGTCACTGTCCTTGGCAATTCTCTTGAAGACAACAATGGAAAGAAGTAAGTTAAATGAGAATAGAGCAAAACCTATCATCATTCTAAGTTTTATCCCAATCTCACGTTAATAGTTCTTAATAACGCATTTTATAGCAACTTTGGTAAGATATACAGAACTATCATCAGAGAGAAGAACATCAGGGCAAGCAACGAGTCTTTCGACACCTCAATTATTGAGATAAATAACGAGGATGTGCAGCCATTCTTTGATGAGTTCACAAACCAATATGGGAAAATGCAGGGAAGTGAGGCCTTTTGAGAGTGCTCTTCCTAAAGTTATAAATAGTAGATTTTTGTGGAAGTATTGTTTATCAATTTTTAAAGAAGTTAACTTAATATATATGCTTATCGCCAATTAGCTATCTATTGATTTATATGTCTATATTTAAGGGAAGAAAGTCGTTTATCACTTGCTTCCATAAATGTTAAGCAGGTTATTCCTTTTCAAGTTAATGTAGGAGGAGTTGATAGCTTTGCACTTGCTGATACCCTCTACCTCGTCATCCTAATCATCCATAGCACTTTCACTTCTTCCAGTCAGGATCATGTTCTCCCGTTAAAATCTTAACTGATTATCCCAAGAGTTCTAATCCACGTACTGTAAGTTGCTTTAAACAGCGAAACAGTATGGATTCAATTAAATTATTGGATCCTCTGTGTTAACTCCTCCGAATTGCGCATTTTAACTTGACTACTTCTAGTCATAGAACTCATCCTGTTCTTATTCTTGCTCTTCTTCGATATAGAGACTGCTCTCGTTCACAATTCGCTCTTGTCCATCTCCGTCGTCACTTAAGAAGCCAGAGTCCTGAGGGGCGTTCTCACTTCCCTCTATGGAGGAACGAGATTGCTCTCTCGATTACAGGTCATCATCAATTTGATAGATGATATTCTTGCTCATTCTATTCTCATTCTCTCTCATCTCAATATGCTAGAAGCTGTCGCTTCCTTAAGCACCTGACTTAATTTGATTGGCAACTAAGCTCATATTAACACTCGCGTTCATATCTTCAAGCTTGTGCGATAAGTTTGACTTTGAATCTTCCTCACTGGTCTCATGCTATTCTTAAACTTCTGTCTCTTCATAGCCATCGCCTTCTTGCCATTTCTCAGAGGCAGGATGCTCATCATGGTTGCTAATGAAAATCTTCTAATTCTCTACTGAAGAACAAGACATGGCTTGAGATGACTTATGGCCCTCTAAATGCATTAGAGCACTATTGTAATTTGACTAAGACTAGGCAAAGGAGTGCTGAGGGAAGCATTCATCTTACGAAAGGTTATTAAAGTTTTCGTTCTCTCTCAGGGTTTCTGGTAAATCTCTAGCTGTGTGCAAAGATAGGCTTTCATCATTATGGAAGTTAAGGCTGCCTATCTTGGGTGAGTAGTTGAAACAGCTATCCTCTTGCATGGCAGAAGTTACATAACTCCTAGGTTTCTTTCTGATCAGGAATATCTTATCCTTCTCCTCCGAGTATTGGTTTTCTTCGCTTTAAAAATACGAAGTATAGAAACAACTTTCATTCTCTTAGGTGATTTTCTCTAGTTGAGGTGCTCTTAAGTTTTTCTATCTTTTGCTTATGCTTTCATTAGCACCCAAATCTCTGATCCCTGGGGCGTTCAGATTATTATTGCCTAGACTATTGTACTTCTCAAAGAAGCTGCTTTTATTGTCACTGGAGGTTTTGACCTCAGAGAAGGAAAAGTTCATGGCAGAGTCTTATTCAGAAGTAGATTTATGCTAACTAGGGATAGTTAAACTACCCTGGTTCTGATATAATGTCTTAGGAGCATTAAAAAGTTGTTACTCTTAATCCTTTATAGGATTTTGCTAGGAAAGACTGAAGTAGTAGTTCATCGTTTCATCATTAGGAAGATTTAAAAGTGCGTTCCCTCCGGCTCCAATGGACTGGCCGAGTCTGCCACTCGAGTAATTGCTGCTACCCACTGATTCATAGTTTAAGTTGCTACTATTGACTTATTTAATAGCTTCTCTTAACTATGACTGTTGATCAAGATGTGATCTTTATTGAAGGTGGTCCTAGACATCATCGCAAGATTGATAAGGAGTAGTTTGCTTGTAATCAGAGTTTTTATGAACTGACTTCGAGTCATCAAGCAAGTCATTGTTTTCGTTTTCACGTGATGAAAAGTAAGAGATCTAGCTTTTGTTGTTGATTTATCTAGAAGTTTTAAATTACTCACAACTTTGCTGTGAGATCAAATGCATATCTTCAACTGAGTTTCTCACATTTTAAACACCCTAGTTTCCAGTGAGATTGCTCTACAATTGGTATTGCGTCATTTCCTCTACCTTGATTTTATAAGCCTCTAATTCTTGGATGATTGAATTGTACTCCTTTCTCTTGGAGTCGAATAAGTCTCTGAGCTTGAATATCTTTTCCCTCTTGCGAGATATCTTATCATCCTTATCTGCAAGTTCCTTCGTATAAACTTGCTTCATGAATTCCATTTCCCTCTTGTTCTGATCTTTGATTGATGCTATCTTCTCCTCGTACTCCTATCTGATTCCCTCTATTATGATTTGATTTTCATCCTCTACCTCTCCCATTCTAAGCACGATTTGTACTTCATTTTCTTTCTTAATGGTTTAAATTTCAGCTTGGTGTTATTTGTGTTTGCTTTCTAACTCACGTTGAAGTCTGTTGTTTTCTTTCTTAAGTGTTATGATGTCATGCTTTTGCTTGGCTTGAATTTGATTGATCTCATCTTGGATGGGGTTCATCTGCAAGCTTAGATAACAAAATGAAAAAGTTAATGATGATGATTTGAAGAGATCCATATCGATCGAAGACTGCTACTCAATCTGAGAAATGTCAACCATGTGTTGAGCGAAGCCCTACTTTGAATTACTTTCTTCCTGTCTAGGGCAGAAGCTAAGAGTGATTGACTTGTGCTGGATGTGAGAGGAATTGCTTGCTACAGTGTTTAGCACTTACTGATTTTGGTATTTTTATCTTCGGAGAGGGTTTACCTCGTTCTTCCCTTAATGAGCTGCGTTGCTAGACTTGCTTGGTCTATTTCTTTTGAAGGACTGTTGCATGGTCATTTCAAGCTCAGGACCTGGAGATTGCTAAAGCTGCTCCTTGCAGTCTTAATTTTGAGCAGCCTCACTTGCAGCCTCGGCAACTGTATATTAGACGTTTGAGTGAGTAGATATAGGACTCTTTTGCTGACACTAGGATATAGAGAGATCCAGGGTGTTATTGTTATTCAATTGCATGCCAGCTACCTAGTTATTCGAACTCTATTTGCTTGTAGACATCCTTTCAACGCTCTTGAATTAGTTCTTTCTCTTGAAGCTTTGGTTCCCTTAATTTATATTAAAAACAATAGCACAATGAATTTGAGACTGAAGATGTTTCTACCTCTTTAATTGCTTAGGAGGAGATATTGTTGTTGTTGATGATCCTCAGGTTGAATTCTTAGTTGCTCACAAGGTTAGCCAAAATGTTTTATTGTTGTTGCTGTTATTGTCTATTTGATAGTAGATTTTAGTTTTCCTTGTTTTCAGCTGCTGCTTTTGAGTTAGGCCTTCTTTTGCTTCCTCTATAGCTTTTGCGAGAGTGGAATTTTTCAGCAGACTTCTGGTCAAATGAAATCTAGAGCTATTCCTAATTTTAAGTAAGAATGAGACTCTTCCTGTTTCCTTCTCTAGAAAGATTTCCATCCTCTTCATCTCCTTCGAGCTTGGTAATTTTCAACTTAACTTCCCTCACCTCTACCTTGTTGCTCAGACCACTTTAAACAAAAGATGGATAGTGTAGATGATCTTTTGCGAGTGCTTGATAGGGAGTCTCTGCTCTGGGTTGGTTAGTGATTCTTGAGCCTCTTGAACTGATTGCCCAAAGTTCCATCTCCAAAGCTTTATCGAGATGAATCATTACAACTAAATAAAAATGTATTGTTCGTGAATCAATAAAAGACTGCTTGTCGTCCGAACTCTGATAAGTAAGAAGGAAACTCATCCTTATAGTCTATGTTATTCAGATTTGCCACTCTGTAAGTAGCTTGCTGCATATTATTGTCCTCTTCCCTTTACTCGTCACAATGAGAGGACAGCATTTGATTTAAGGGTACATCATCCATTTCGTTCCTGAGATTGTTGAGATCCAACTCCTGGGTCTATCCATATGGAGACGCTGTAAGTAGCTATGAAAAAATTAAGATAAGATTAGCTGATCTGGTTCAAAGCGGATATTGTGTATTTCTGAAAGTCTTAATTGCTCGAACTATGCATCAGTTGGAATTTATCTTTCCTGATCTTAATGATCAATCTGAGACCTCAAAATGCTCTCGATCTCTCTGCCTCGAGTAATGTTTAAATTAGATAATTATAACTAATCTTTTCAGTTGCTAATTCTATATTCCTCTGGAATAATTATTGATTGAGGTGTGTCTATGTGGTTATTGTTAAAGGTAGAGTTTGAATAAGGATTAGAGTTGAAGTTTGAGGGGAGCATTTAGCCTTCCTTCTAGGTTCTGAAATTTCTAGATTGCGTTATTTCACTATCCCTCAACTACTCCTTTAAATTTGGACCAGATACTGGATCGTCATACTCTAAGCTGCTAACTCTTTTATGCTTTTAGGTTCCATCTTGAGACAAATTATTTTCAAGAAAGGTCGACTGGCTCAGCTCGTTTGATGAGTCAACCACTGTTGGCAAGAGAAGCAAGTCACGAGGATTTTTAATGGTACGAGAAGTCCTGCTAGAGTCGATAACCATGCCTGCTCCGGCAGCTGATTAATAAGTTTTCTGCTCCTTAGCAACAAATGAGCTACAACTACTATATGCTGAGGATCTCTTTTTAGGGTAGAGCAAGCTCTCCTTTTAAGTTGAAACTGTCTGATGCTTGCATAAATAATATTCAATATGCTACCTCTATCCGATAGTATTGTAAGCTGATCTGTGCTATCCCGTGGGAAGTCCTTTCTTAGGAATATTTTAGTCTCTCGAAGGTAGCTGGCCATAAGCTCCTCCTCCTAGGCCGCTGCTAGGCCTAGTTTTGATTTTGCTACTCTTGTCCTTGCTCGATTAAGAATCACAACCTCCTCTTGCTGAGTTACTGGACTTTCTGATGGCATCTTTCAGACTTCTCAGATTAATCCAAGATGATTGCTAGAGAGGCTCTTATCCCTAATTAAGAGAGTTTGCTTGATTCATATTTTCTTATGAAACAACAGTCTGAAACTTCCCCTCTAACCCAGTTTACTAGCTAGTTTGTTTATCTACCAATTCCTAGGAAGGTGATTTAAGTCCAAAGTCACAGGACTATGTGACTTTGGACAATTCTTGGCTCTAGTGCGGACTCTTTGAAGATTTTCTTCTAAAGTTATTTACAGTTGAAGAAGATGCTTGCATTTTTCAAAATTCCTTATCAATTTTATACTAATTCAAATTTATAAGCTATTAACAACTAGGACCACACTCATCATTATTTTCTTAGAGGAGGTGAATTTTTATTTTCAAGAACTTATTGGCTACCAATAATTCTATGCTTTAAAGTAGATCATTGTATATGATTTGACTGCGTTATGAAATTTAATCTATCTAGGGATGTAGGGGAAGAGAGATTTTATGGGAATGGGCTGTGTGATTGATAAATGAGGTGGATACAGTAAGATTCAATAAATAACTAAGCCCTAATTGTGCAATATAATTATAATATTATTAACTTTCCCTAAAAAGATCCAAACCTCATTTAAGAATATACTTCAAAGCCATTTACCATTTAAATGAAGAATGTTGAAGTTTTCAATCGTACTTGTTGGTTCAGCTGGAGTGGCTGCCCTCTGCTGGAAATCAAACCAGATGAGAAACCTCTAAAAGGAGCAACAGTCAAACTCTACTTTGACTCCCGTCGAGCCAGAGCCAACTCACAAGAGATACGAACACGACGGTGAGAACAGCCATGGAGACAAGAAGCACCACCAGGACTTCCTTGACCCCGAGTATGAACTCATACTAATCCATCTTTTCTTAATATAAGCTAAATCATGCCAAATGTTGCTCCTCAGGACTTCATTGACTACCTCGCTAAGTATGGAAAGTCTTACCCTACTCTCGAGGAGTTCCAAAAGAGAGCTCAACAGTTCATGAAAACCAAGGCTCAAATTCGTGCCTTCCAATCCCAAAATTAGGCAATAACCTTTGAACTTGGCCTGAACAAGTTCTCCGACTGGACTGATGAGGAGTTCAACAAGATGCTCGGAAGCACTGATGATGACAGCAAGTACAACAGCCACATCATCGAGCTCCCCACCGAGAGCAACGCTGCCACCATCGATTGGAGACAAAAGGGCGTTGTCAATCCAGTCAAGGATCAGGGAGCTTGCGGCTCTTGCTGGTCTTTCTCAGCTGCTGCTGGAGTTGAGTCCCACTACGCTATTCAGTTCAACACTCTCTACTCCCTCTCAGAGCAAAACTTGGTAGACTGCTCAGGATCCTATGGCAACGAGGGTTGCAACGGTGGTCTTGCCACTCAAGGTTACGATTACATTAAAACTTATGGAATCGAGAGCGAGGCTGACTACCCATATCTTGCTAAGGACGACACCTGCCACAGAGATGCTTCTCTTGTGAAGGCTTACGTCGAAGAGTTTTACAAGGTAACTCCAAAGTCTCCAGAGCAACTCAAGGCTGCTCTTAACATCGGACCTGCCTCAGTTTCAGTTGATGCCTCAGGTGTGTTCAAGAACTACAAGAGCGGTGTCTTGAATGCTGGCTGCGGCACTTCCCTCAACCACGCTATCCTTGCTGTTGGATACGGCACTGAGGAGAACGGACAAGAGTACTACATCGTGAGAAATTCTTGGGGAAGCTCATGGGGAGAGAGTGGATACATCAGACTCGCCATTCAAGATGGAGTTGGTACTTGCGGTGTCCAGATCAGACCCTCATATCCCGTCACCAGACAGCCATGAATTACTCTTGTAAGAGAGTCTCCTTTTAACTCTACATCAAATCTCTATTTCACTCTGCAAACAAGCAGGTGAACAGTACTTATTAAATAATCCAAACGAATCCTATACTTTAGAATATTCTTAAGATAGAACATTAGCTTAGATTCTTAAGAAGAAATCATTATATGTTATTTGAATAATATTGTGTGTTTCAGAGATCGCCTGGATCTGTGAGATTAGTTGCAGCGATTTATTGGATCTTGAAAGTTGAAGAGCCTGCTGACATCTGAGCAGAGTCTTAAAAGTAAATAAGGATGCTATATTGAGTGGATGGAAAGGTAGTTGAGATTGGGCCACTGTTGAAGAACTTGCTCGTAGATATTTTCCTAAGTTGCATTTGCTGCTCCAATTTGAGTGAGAGTGTTTCTAGCATGCTGGCATCTAATAGGGCAGTCACAATTAAAAGAAGAAAGAAAATATCCACCAGTGAAGTGGTCTTGGTTAGTTTGAACTAAGAACCAGTTAGTGTCTGAGAGTTCATCGACATGGACGGTGCTCTTCCAGTCTCTGCTAATGATGATTCCCTCGTTTTCTTTCATCCCAGAATAAATAAGAAATTATGATGTAGCTTGGCGCAACTAAACAATTATTCCTAATGAAGATTTTGATAGCAACATGTCTGTCAGTTGAGAGCTTGGAGACAGCGCAATCGTAAGTCTCACACATCTGCAGAGTATCTCTGATAGACCAGCCAGTTTGAGTGTAGCCGAGGAATATCCTGCCCACATTCTTAGCGAGAGAGTAGAAGTCGTTTCCATCCGAGGGTTCTCTTTGATTGAGGGTTACAGCGAATGAACCTGCCTTGTAGCCAGTGTAAGTTCCTACGATACCTCCAAACATAACAGCATCGTAGAGGTGAATATCTCCTCTGTAGAACTGACCTATGTAAGTAATCTATCTCGTTACTTCAGGGAAGTAGAAGTCTAAATTTCTTTGATGGATGATCTACCCGTTAAACTCAAAAACTTTCAAAAATTGCTCTATAAATATAA